>JANCMC010005830.1:1071962-1109667 GCA_024363005.1 Charaxes varanes
GGCGATAATAGTGCAACTTAAGCTCCAAATTATTATTATTATGAGTATCGAATCTATTTTATGTATTATTTCGAGCACAAGTCACGAAAGGCATTCTTATAGAAATTCTTAGAGATCCAGAAGTATCGAGAATCGGTAAAGTGCATGCAAACAAGGCGAAACGCCAACATATTTAATCTCAATACAAAATCAGGAAGGAACTGTTTTGTTGTTTTATAGTACAGATCGTCTGCATGCAGCTTTATATACCTATGCCTTTATTAGACTATGTCTTAAAAAAAAACCCCAACACTTAAGTACGTACTTAAAACTCATGCTATGCGATTTTTATTAATATTCCGCATACTCATACATCTTTAATTCTGCAAAAGCGAAGTGTACAAATATATTTTGTGTTGCGATTTGATAATTGTCTTTGAAGGTTAATAGAGTAAAAATAAAATTTTATGATACTGAATTAGACTATAGACCATGTTCGACTTTTTATTGGTCTGATGCTTGAAATATAGAAACTGGCAGTGTCAAATGTCCGCAGCTAGGGTTCTTCGAGGTGTGGCTATCACGAGCTGCAAAATTCTCTTCGACCACTAACATTGTGTTCGAGGACGGTACTGCCGTCAGCTTCAATCAGCTGGAGATAATGTATGATGTAAGTACTTTCCTTCTTAGAACGTTCTTTATTCTTGCCGGCTAACTTTTAAAAAGAATGTCGTGGGAAAAATATCGATTATTGTACACTGATAAAACATCAACCAATATAAGTTAACAGCCACAGCAGGAATTTGTATAAGATGTTTTCCGGCAAATGAACACAGAATAAATATGTTTATGCTCCTCTGTATGTAGATATCCTCTTATATATGTGTTGTTTTGTATCAAATTAAATTAAAAGATACTTTATTCAAGTGGACTTTTTCAAGCTCTTTTGAATAGTCGAATATTTTGAAAGCTACTGATAAGCACTGATTCGGAAAAGTCGATCCATGAAAAGAATTAGCAAGAAACTCGTTAGCCACTCTTAAAAATAGGTAATTCTTAAAAAAAATGAGCTTAATACATTTCCATGTAAACTATAAAGTACAAAGCTCGAGCGAGTCAACTCGAAGCAGTTTTTAATATAGTCTTCGAAATTCGACTGTATAGTTCGCCTTACGAATAAGCTTTACATTTTGGGGCCATTTTGGCAACCCCCGAACGTGTGACGCAATATTTCATTAAGTTTTGCGTTTTCAGTAACACGCCACAGAATATAATCCACGCGCGTTACAAACTCATTCATTATTCTGTCTTTGTTGAGTGACACATCACTTAGCCCTATTTCACCTCGTTGTTTGTAAATACATTAGGCTTGTTTATCCTTTGTTGTTTATACAAAGGTTTGTGGGTATTCTGTCCTCCCATTATATGTATAATGCCGGAGCCAGACAGCTTCGTTTGAATGATCATGTAGTGTGGAGCTTTGTGGTCTTCAAGGACAAAAATGTTCAAACACTTTGAGCTATGTCTGGCTCTGGCATAAGGTGTGGGTATAACTGGGACTGAATGATTTTTTTTATTGATGAAGATTGGGTCTATTCTTATAGATACATGAAATATATGTACACATTACAACTCTTCAATAGCTCAGCGGTAGAAGAGATGGACTGAAATAAGCAAGGTTCTCAGATCAAAGCGCGACGTCTGTTAGATATTGTCGCACCGACTCCTAACACGAGTTTTTAATTTAAGCTTAGTGGAAACGGGATTTGATATAACGGAGTTTTAAAGCGATACTATTCTTGTTAGAATATTAATTTAGGTCTGTGTGAAGGCTATGCTGTCTTCTTCTTCATGTCGTGTCGATGGCGCATCAGACAGTTTCGTTCCAGAACTCAGCCACGGGAACAGCATCCTCTGTGGCTCGCACCAGGTCCTCCCGCGTACAGGTGGCAGGACAGGAAGGACACGATAAAAGATGCCCCATTTTCAAGGCTATGCTGTTATTAATTTGATATCGATCTGTACTTTTATATTAGACAAAACACCTGTTTGAAGTTCTAAAGAATTGCAAAGTGCTGATGAAATGCTTTTACGCAAAAACATCTATACTAATATATAAAGCTGGAGAGTTTGTGTATTTACTTGAACTCAACTAATCTCAGGAACTACAGGTTCGATTTGAAAAATTCTTTCAATGCTTAATAGTCTATTTATCGAGGAAGGCTATATATTGTTACAAAATTAAAATATAGACTATATATCTTTACAAAATGTTCACCTAATTTTACGTGGATGAACTCGCAGACAACAGTAGTAGGAACAACTACTTTAATTTAATTTTGATAGTCTTAAAATATATATATATATACATATATAAAGCTAAATTTAAGATGCATTGTACTATCTACAAAATAGTTTAGGATAAATTATTGTTTTGTATAAAGTTACCGTTTAGGAATCAACAGTGCACAGAAAAACCGAGTGTGGTTTATGATGCACTGACTATATTTTATTAGAAAATTGTCTCTGAATAAAAAATTTAAATAAAAATAAATAAATATATAATTCCACTTTACTCGCTTATCAAGAAATGTAAATCCTAAAAAAATACGCCTATGGGAAACCAATACCTTACTTTGTTATTCGAGATCTTATACTTCTCAAGTGTATTATAGCTGTATGGAGTGTTTTCCTTAAATTTAGGGTACGGCACGTGACCTGTACGAGGGGACGACTTACGACCGAAGTTTGCACCCAGACTTGAGGCGGGATTCGAACCCACGAACCCCAAAGCGGAAGGCACGGGCACTGCCCACTGCGCCAACGGACCAGTCTAAGAAAATTCATATTAAGTGACGTTTACCACTTAATTTTTACCTATACATACATAGTTAAACTTATGGCAGCACCTACTACAAATCTAACAGCAAAGGCGAGGATGAGAGATTGCCCCATCATATTATAATTTTTAGCTCTAAGCCCACGAATTATCAAAATATGGGTAGAATAAGCTTTAGACGAGTTTTTATTTTCTGAATATAGGTCGTCAATAGATGCTCTTAAAAATATCGAAGGTCATATGCTAAAAGAATACAACAGTTATAAGAATACAATAGCTTATAAATATCGAAGACAGTAATAGCCGGGAGCGTCCCGGGTCGCTAAACATTCATGATCCCTTCCCGAGTTTAATTGTAGTATTGTCTCAACTTCCGCCGAGAAAAAAATGTCCAGACCGCCTGTACTTCTTGTTGAGCATCTACCTCGTTGAATATAACTTCGTCCAATTATATCTATCTCAAAAACCAGTATCTTAATATACTTTCATTTCAGAATATAATTAAATTTATAGAAATTTTAAATTGATACGTATAAAAAATACTATGGTGTAATTCTATGCCATATTATTTATTATTTACAAAAAATATAAGATAAGACTTTTTTATAAACCTTAAAAACTTTTGTTATTTTAGCTTTAGCCGTTTAATCTTAATATAGCAAGCCAATTTAAACCAAACTTGTGTTCCTGTTCTTCTATGTAATTGAACTAATCAGTAAATTACGTTACAGTAACAACTACACCGCCATGTTTGGTTTTATGGGACTGTGGGAACAACATACGATGTCAATTAATGCCAATTTCGATTGGATTTAACTTGTCCGCCCACGAGGGACAAACAATTAGGAACTCAATAGTTTCTTGGGCGTATGTAGTATAGAACACCAACTTTATAAATACATACATATGGATAATACACCCAGACTCGGGTTGGGAGTCGAACCCACGACCCCCGGAGCAGAAGGCAGGGTCACTGCCCACTGCGCCAACGGGCCAGCCGAAAAATATAGTTTCAAATATTATAATAGAGTAGGTTATGTACCTTATATGGAGGCTTTTCGCTGAAGCTTTGTACTCGTGTCACAACTGAAACATATATGATGCAATCTTGCCATAAAATCAAGTTACTTTATAATAAATGAAACAAAAATAAAAATGGCATAAAGCGTGTTAAGACACGCTGATATAGATGGGTTCCGTATCAAATAATCCCACCAAAAACATGTTCATGTAAAATATTGACATAACGAGACCACACACTGTCTAAAATTTATGAGATCTCTTTCAGAACCACGCCTCTTACTCTACACGTTATAACTTCTTAGTCAAATGGCTTGGCCGTCTTTATTTTCTGTTAATGACTTTTCAGTTATAAAATAATTGTTGTAGTCACAAAACTGCCACGAACGGACGGACCGAGCGTAACTATAAAGGTTCTTCGTAGGACTACGGAACCATGAAAACAATATGTTCAGTATCTCATAAATTATATAGAATAAAAGAGTACATAATTAAGACAGTAAATGAGGCACGACATAAAACGCCCCTAAGCTAATTAGAATTGGCTGAGCTAATCGACTACCAGGAAAATTAATTACTTAAAATGTAGCCCAACTCAATGCTACGAGACATTGACGGGCTATTCGTTTATCAACTTTTTTAGTAGTCTCCAAAATAGGATAGGATTATAAATATGTTATAATTGGTTATATAATTTTCTTTTTCTAAATGATTATAACGTTCTTAATGTTTGGTGAGCCCGAGAGGATTTTGTGCAATGCTCGAGCGCATCAGAAAACTATATAGGGAGTATCCTTGCACCTTATAATGGACCCCCACCAAATCTGAACTGTTAATATAGGGGGGTTCTTAATTAGTATATTTATTTACAGCCAAAGTAATTTTCATACCTTAAACGAATTATGTCTCGTTTGGCGGGCCTGGATCGCTTAGGGGATTAAATGGTTTTCAGCCAGTAGTGTATTTGTCCTTATCTAACCTCACCTTAGTTTGACTTGACAAGTATACCAAGCAAATCACACAATTATGATATAAATTCTTTATATAACTATATAAAAATACTTTTTTATTCCATTCTAGCTAGGTATTTATATTGTCAAAGTTGTCATACGGATCCCTAACTATTTTGAAAATATTCTATCGCCTATGTTCAACAGAGATAATGTGGGATTCTACTATGAGAATCACTATTGAAGGAATTTTTAAACCAATGCAGTAGCTTCACAGCTTATTGCAATGCAAAGAAACAATCAAAACTTTCCTCTTTATAATATTAGTATAGATAAATTTTTAATTCTGTTTATTACTGAGGGTAATAGCTTTATTGCGTGGAAATATAATTTTGCTAAGAATAAAGTAGACTATGTTATTCCTTTATACATTAGCAATTTGCCAGTAAAAATTTCATCGAAATCGGTCCAGTCCAGTCGATATTTGTATTAATGTTATAGGTATCATATAAATAAATAAAAACTAAGTATAATTTAAAAAAAACTTCAAATTTGACCCTTATGTTAGAGTACCCAAAATGCTAGCAGCTTTGCCTCGTTGGATAGGTAAGCTTACCCTTTGAGCCGAGAAGCTAAATTCTAAGTTACGAAAAAACAGATCAGTTTTAATTATAAATATAGATATAGAAATAAATTAATTTTCATTATTGAACTGAATACTTTACGTGTGATAAAAAATGTACTTGAAATATCGGCACTCTCTATTCACAGGTGGTCTGTGGCGGAGTTCCATATTAAGCACTATTATCAAGATGAAACTGATTAAATTCAAACACCAATCAAAATTAACCAAAGCCCTCGTTACGTGGGTCATATCGCGGATTAAAGCAAAGTAGTTTAGTTTTTCATGCATGTCATGGATTTCCGCAAAGTAACACCTGATTCTATCAGTTACTGTAAAGGTGTTCCTTCTTCGTTTGCTATACTTGTTACAGTTGAAAATGGAACGTGGTCCAGTATACTGACATCCCCATTCATTTTTTGCCATTTTTATGTTTTCAATTTTACAAACCCACGATTTGTCTTCACCCCCGATATTTTACTAATATAATACTGTTAAATTTAACTGCTAATTTTTTAACAAGAACCACTCTGTTTTTGAAGTACTGGGAGCTCGAAAGCGTCAGTGCTCACAGTACAAAAATGGCGAATATTTATGACATCAAATATTTCCACAGGGTACTGCGGCACTCTTGACACCGCGGCTCTAAATAACGAACGGGTGCTTTTCCAAAACCATTGGCGTAAATTTTTCAGCCAAGATGTTCTTCTTCGGCCCACACTGCGCTTGCCTTGGATAATAAGTTGGAGCAGCTGCTTGTAGTGTATACCGGGATGAATTTATTACCAGCGTGAGCACTGAGTAGTGTTCGCAGGATATATCGGAACATACCCCTTTCCTTAAATTTTGATGTACTATCATCATAATATCTTGCTTCTTGCTTATTTACAAACATCTAGCGTTAAACTAATAGTTCAGTTAAAATGTGCTCTAAATCTGATTTCTATTGGCAGCCTCAAAGAATTCCTCCCAGAGCAATATGCGAGCTCGTGGGGAATAGAAAAGAAGATAATCAAAGAACATAGAAAATACCAGGGACTGAGTCACTTGGACGCGAAACACTTATACACGAAGACTGCAAGAGAACTACCCACGTACGGCGTTACATTCTTCTTAGTAAAAGTAAGTATTAAAGTGCAGGAGAATGATAGAGGTGATAGCGATGTGAATTTAGGACTTATAGAAGAAAATACTTATAATTTAGTTCAGGGTCAGGTGCTATAAAAAGTATGTAACACTGAAAGAATTTTTCAAATCGGACCAGTAGTTCCTGAGATTGGCGCTTTCAAGCAAACAAACAAACAGACTCTGAATCTAGTATAGATAAAATGACCTGTCTATCTAAAATTAAGTAGCGCGCAGCACCAAGGGTTCATAAATAAATGGAAGGTAGTTTGATAATTCGGCTATTTGTTCGAACATCTAAAAGGGCTTGAGTCAAGGACGGAGGCATCCGGTCTGAAGCACCTCTCAGCCCTGACGTCACGGTCGTTCATGGAGGACTACTTCACTGCAGTCTCGCGACTCGCCGTGATACCATCAATGGCTACACTTGTACCTTAGTCACTTATCGCCTCCCAGAACATGTTCCTCGAACCCCTGTGACGGAGAAAAAGATATATTGTAAATACACATGTCGAAGAGGCTATGATATTTAACCTATGAGAATATAAATATCTACCGAATTTTGAAGTCTTAAGGTCTTGTAAATCGATGACGCCGGCTGCACGCACAAAAAAGAATAACTCATTGTCGCGTTTGGTCTGAGTCGAGAGTGCAAGCGAGAGAGCGGAACAAGTGATAGAGAGGGACGATCGTCCTATGCGTTTGGTGTTATCACGCAAAATTATCACCCACTTTACAGACAACTAATTATACTTTTTATATGAAATTAATCTTATTAGAAATGTTCTAACGCCATCTTGTAGGGAACAACTCACTAAACACGTTCAAATTTTACCATAATATTTAAACGAGAGATTTTACCTTTAGTAATTGATTTATTTTTGTATTTCTATATGTTATAGCTACATTTAATATTACAATACATGTAATCGAATGTTTTATTTGTGATATTAGTCTAAGTCGCAAAAATCAGAAGCAAGACTTTTGAGAAGTGAGCGTCGGGCAATGCATATATATACGATGCCGGAAGCGGATAAACAATCGTCATTTTCTTTCGTTTAATTTAATACCTCTCATTTCTTTTCTCAATAGGTTAAGTTTTCTTGTAATTACTAACACAATGATCCATGGTGATTGAAATAAAAGATTTATTATTATTATATATATATTTAGGAGACATCCGATAAGATCCGTTCTTGTCGGATCATTTTTATAGGACCAGGTGAAGGATTTCTAAGGGCACTTATCTGCTCTTATTATGGGACAATACGTAAAAATGAAACAAAGTAAGTATTAAATATTGATATTTCCCACACGAAAATCCAAAATCATTATTTTATTGAAATTACCAATAATGTGTATATAAAAACAAAGATGTTGTTTCCTTTTGACCATTGTAATAACAATTAATTAAATCTATATACTTAATATATAAAACTGAAGAGTTCGTTTCTTTGTTTGCTTCAACGCGCTAATCTCAGGGACTACTGGTCCGATTTAAAAAATTCTTTCATCGTTAGATAGCCCATTTATCAAGGAAGACTGTGGGCTAATAATCATCAAGCTAACCAGAAAGTGTGGTTCACCAATGAAGAATGTTTCATTATCGGAGGTTCTTTGTTCCTTTTTAAGAGCGTGTACTGTTTGCGTGAATGGTTAAAATCTCGCAAAAATCATGTACGACAGAATTTTTCCACTTTAAAAGTTCTAAATAAAAGTCCATCGTATATGTATCTGTCTTTTAAGGTTATCTCACTATAACCTTTTTTATGCTAACTAAATTTGTTCTGAGATAACGCATTATTTCGATGCCTACTACGTTGTAATCTCAAAATCCCATCTTCACAGTAGAGTGTAACGAACATGTCAATTGAAATAAAATCGTCATTATATAACATATAATATTTATGTATACAATTATATATTCAATAATGACAGTTATATTATAATTTAGTTGTTTGTATCGCTCTACTGCAAAGTTGGGAAGGAGCAAGACCGAGACAGGGGACTGGGATTAATGTCTTAGTGTCTTCTGCATATACTGTACTCGAGCCTACATCTCCTATTGGGCCGGCGCGTCCGGGTACCAGTACCTCTTTCTCACATAAGATCGGCGTGAAGTGGCGGCAATGCTGTCACGTAAAGTGATGGTATTGTTGCCGCCTTTCGTTCGGTTTGTGAGATTTCCCGGGGGCCTAAACTCGTCATTAGAGGCAGGCATCGCACCTGCTAGCCTTCTGGCCGTGCAGATATCCATGGGCGTCGATAGGCACTTAGGTGCCTGCTGCCTGCTCGTTGGCCCCTTGTAACATAAAAATAGCTGAACATCTACAGCAAGCGCTTCATTACTATTGAACCACCTTCGCGTATTTTTCAATATCAATTCAAAAAATATTTTATTAAAGAAGGATTGTACAAGCTCTTTTTAATTGTCAAATATTTTGAAGCAAAGCAAGAGTACAATTTACAAAGCTGGAGCATCACAATTCCAAGCGGTTTTGTCTTTAATATAGTCTTCGACTGTATAATAACGCTTTACGAATAAGCGTGTTTTAACATGTCATTTAACTATAGACAGATTTAATCTGGAATTTTGTTAAAGAAACTTATACTGGTAGTATCACATGTAGTATTGCTAAGCCGATACGCCTCTGCAGGTCTCTAATGATCATAGAGAGAAGAGAGTAATTTTAGGACCTAGAAGAGTGTAGGGTAGCTAACACTTATTACCTACCTACAATACAATACTTTCGAACCCATAGTAGTTCCCGCCGCGATACCACTTTGTAGCGAGCTCATGAGGAAGGACCCCGGACGGGTTCGAAACTAGTCTGACAATCCCGATATAACATATACGTGAGTTTAAAAGCCGTTTTATACCTAGTATTAATTCCGTTCACGAAAGTCTAAATTCTAAAATACTTTTTTATATATATAAATAGCAAACGGGCAGGCGGTTCGCTCGAGTGACTACCAACGCCCATGGACAACTGCAACACCAGAGGGTTCACAGATGCTTTGCCTGCCTTTGAAGAATGAGTGCGTACAAACGAGTTTCCTTACGAGATTACTTCCAGTTTATAGGCCATAGTTGAGTTGACAGCGGCTGCATCTAAGGCCTTGATCACTGCCTGACTGTCACTGCAGATGTGGATTACCTTACCTTTGATTTTTCGACTTAGTAGTTCATGAGTACAGGTAATTATGCCAAAGGTTTCTGCCTGGAAAATTGTGGCGTACTGTCCTAAAGTATGGCTGCTACTATGTCCTTTGGCCTATACTCCCGCTCCTGTAACAGACAGGATTTTGGAACCATCCGTGTAACATGTGAGGCTGTTATCCCGTTGCATTGGTAGCCCCCCTTTCCATTCATCCCTAGTGGGTATGTGAATTTGGAAGTTCCTTTTAAAGATGGGAACAGAAGATATCTTATCGCATTGGATCAAAAATATACTGCTTGAAAATAAAAATCGGTCGAATAAATTCAATAAAAAAGCAAATGGCGCGCATTCTATGCCATTATGAAACTTTGATACTACTTACATATTTAGCAAGAAAGATAAAAAAATAGAAATTGACAGGGATGTAGTTGAAAGTATAATACCTTTGTGTGCTTTGTGTCTACTTTTGATCTTTAAAACACATGCAATGGAACGTTGCCCTAATTCACATAAATATTAATTAATATTTTATATCTCCCTAGTTACCGTTTAAGACTGAAGATTATTCACGCCGCGTGAACAAAGCACCAGGGCTGGTAACCCTGAATAATTGCATGGCGGCGTCATACCTGAGCCCAGAAATTAAACTGAACGAACCCATCAACTCGACAATATTGTTTATTATAAACGGAGCCGATCCGTCTCCCTTCCCCGCGCAATGAATTGTGCCACTTAATAAAGATCTTCGTCGCCCCCGGGGAGTTGGGGCTTAACTAATAAATAATTAATGCCCAAGTTTGTACAAAGCTTGATTTACGCAACCACATATTATTCTTCCGTTCTGATTGTTCCTTTAATTCAACAACACATTTTCAAAACATGCGGTTCCTGCATAATTAGATATAGGGTGGCAATGACTTTGCACGCAATTGCAAAATGGGTATAAATTATAGTTTCATACAAAAGTTCCCCCTTGTTAATACATTTCTTGATACAAATCAATTGTGAATTAGTCACGTGATAGTAAGTAACGCGATATTAGTAAAACCCCCATAAAACTAACCACAGGTTCCGTAGCTGTATTTTATTACAGCTGACAGTTATATAGCGTGTTAATACATTTCAATTAACATCCAAGGTTTAAACAAATCTTTATACGAGTCATGTTATCTTTGATATGGCAATTATAAATGATGGTTTGTATATAAAACTAGCTGTGCCCGCGATTTCATCCACGTAAAATTAAGTAAAAAAAAAAAAGATTCAATATAAGCGTGATTACAGTCTATAGCTTTCCGCGATAAATGGGCTATCTAACACTGAAAGATTTTTTCAAAACGTGCTAATAGTTTCTGTGATTAGCGCGATCAAGCAAAAAAAACAACCTATTCAACTTTATATATTAGTATAGATATAGATAATGCCAAATATGAATTCTATGATAAATGTTGTTATAGATTTAAAAAAAACTATATGTAGGCTATACATATAATGCCAAAATACTATATCTATACTTATATATAAAGCTGAAGAAATTGTTTGTTTGTTTACTTGAACGCGTTAATCCCAGGAATTACTGATGCCAATTGAAAAATTATTATTATATATTATATTGGCTATAAATCATCACGTAAATTTTTTTTCCCCAAATTTTACGCGGACGAAATCGCTGTAAACAACTAGTTTCTTATAAATGAATTAGGTTAGGTTAGGTTAGTTCAATTAGAGGTAGCGCCATGCTTGTAGCCGAATTCGGCCGTCGCGTCCGGGTTCTAGTACCTCTTTCTCACATGAGATCGGCGTGAAGTGGCGGCAATGCTGTCACGTCTAGTGATGGGGGGGTTGTGAGTTCGATTCCCGCTTCGAGTCTGGGTGTATTAGTTATATGTATATATTTCTACAAAAAAATATATAAATACTTGTATATAAAAGGCGTTTTTTTCCTATAACACAGACATTCTACCTTAGGAATAGACCTCCGTGTGTCATGTAGTCCTTATATATTTTATTTTTAGTGGGTCCCGACTAATTTCACTGATTGATATTAGTCGTGAGATTTTAGAGATTGTGAGAGTTTCGGCGATGACTTCACACGGCAGTCGGCCATCTTAATATAAAAAACTCACAACCACATCCTCTGCAAGTTAAGCGGACCCTGTTACTAGACCGGGATAACGCTAAGAAGAAGGAAATGAAGCAGGCGATTTCTTATTGTTATTAAGGCCTCGACAGCTGATATGAGGAAGACAGAATTCAAATTATACTAGGTTCGAACTGTGGGATAGAGTACGTCCGGGATAACGCTAGGAAGAAGAAGAAGAAGATGTTTTAAGGGACAATAAAGTATGATTTCTTATTGTTACTAACGCATCGCTAGCTCATATGTGGAAGACAGAATTCAAATCATACTAGGTTCGAACTATGGGATACAAATACATCCGAGATAACGCTAGGAAGAAGATGAAGAAGAAAAATATATTTTAAGAGGCAATCATGCAGGCGATTTCTTATTGTAACTAACGCCTCGACAGCTCTTATGTGCAAGACTGAATTCAAATCTTACTACGTTCAAATTATAGGTACGTCCTTAGGCGTTTTTCATTTAAATAAAAAAAATATATGCTCAATTATTAATACCTCACGAGCATCCACATTTTCCGTATACCGCTTACCTGTAAAAATAAATCTTTATATTTTTGGACAAAATATAAACTTAAACAACTATCCTTCAATAAACTTAAATAAAATGAAAATCGTATATCAAATCGTATTTCGTATACCATATATTTCATCAAGAAAAAGTCTAAAGATATTATTGGAAAGTGGATTTAAATATTATTCCATTAAACTTGCCTTTAGACCTCCTTATTCTAGCATTATCGAAAAATCCGTTCTTAGCTGATGGTCACCAAGCATAAATTTAAGCCCTGCTAAATTTAATTTCAGTACTTCCAGCGGTTTCGAGACTTTCTGACCTTTATATATATAGACTATGAGCGATTAACGGCTGCTAGGGATATATATCTTTTTTTATGGTGTCATGGGCAAACGAGCAGGCAGCAGGCAGCTAAGTGCCTACTTACGCCCATGGAGGCAAGTAAATGCTTTGTCGACTTTTAATGACGTGTTTAGGCCACCAGGAAGTCTCACAAACCGAACGAAACGCGATAACAATACCATCACTTGACGTGACAGCATTGCCGTCACTTCACGCCGATCTTATGTAAGAAAGAGATACTGGTACCCGGAAGCACCGGCCCAATGCGGCTACTAGCATGACCCTACCTCTAATTAAAATATGAATAATACTACCTTTATATAATACTTATTAGAGCATGTATAAAAATGAGAATAAGTTCAAGTATCTCTAATCTCTATCTCTATGGCAACATGTGACCCAGATTCCTCTCAAAATGTATCTTAATTAACATACTTCTACAGACGATAAATATAACACGAGCAATAGAAAGTATCTATTTAAAAACATTCCAGCATAACAAATCTAGAACGTCTAAAAGCTTTATGAGTTCCCTCACACTGTAGTGCGTAGTTAAATAAATTGCCAGAGCAGGAGTTAAAATATCACAAACAACAGAAGAACCTGTTTCATCTCAATATATCTCTTAAGTTACCATATTTCTATAAAAAACGAGCAGCTAAAAAAATCAATTAAAAAGTCTTTATTTGAAGACATTTCAATGTAAAAAATCTAGAACGTCTAAAAGCTTTATAAGTTCCCACACACTCAAATACGTGTATAAATAAATTCCCAAAGAGTTCAAGTATCACTGTACGGGAACACAAGAACCTGATTCCTCTCAAAATGTCTCTCAAATTAACACATTTCTATAAAAAAAAACGAGCAGCCAAATAAAATCCAACAGGAACTCTTTATTTGAAAACATTCCGAGGTAGTAAATCTAAAACGTCTAAAAGCTTTCTGAGTTCCCTCACCCTAGAATACCTGGATAAATAAATTGCCAAAGAGCAGGAGTTCAAGTAATACTGTATGGGAATACAAGACCCTGTTTCCTCTCCGAGTGCATCGTAAAGTATGGATAGTCAATTTATGGACGCGCTCCTATAATCCGTTCCGCTGTGAGCAGATTTATGATGGCGTCACAAAATACACTTTGCTTATAAAGAGTTTCTTAAAACAAGAAAACTTCTATAAAAGAGAAGCAACCGGAAAAATCAAACAGTAAGTCTATATTTGAAAACATTCAGACGTAAAAAATCAAGAACGTCTAAAAGCTTTCCAAGTTCCCTCGCACTGGAATACCTGGATAAATAAATTGCCAAAGAGCAAGACTTCAAGTATCACTGTACGGAACACAAGACCCTGTTTCCTCTCGGAGTGCATCGTAAAGTATGGATGGTCAATTTATGGACGCGTTCCTGTAACCCGTTCCGCTGCGGGCAGATTTACGATGGCGTCCCTTTCGAATACGATTACTTTTGCGGTACGGACTCCCGACAAACAAACACATTACAGCTTACGTAAGATTTTCTTATATAAACGTTTGTAGTAATAGAAGTCGGGACCTCAATAAGTTTTATTTCTAATTTGCTAAATAAAACCTAATAAATGTACATGTAAATCTGTTTGTCACGTTTTTACGCCTAAACCACTAAATCGATTTTAATGAATTTCGTTATAGGGATAGATTGGACTTAGGAGAACGACATAGGATTCTTTTTGTTACGAAAACCTTTACTAATATTATAAAGGTGAAATTAACTCTGTCTGTTAAGTTTTCACGTCGAAACTGCTGAACCAATTCTATTGAATATCGGTGCCGAGATAGGTTGGAACTTGGAGAAGGACACAGGCTACCTTTTGTTATGATAATCATTTTTATTTTCGTAACGAAAGAAGGCAAAATAGGAGTTGAAATTTTGTATGAAAGTAGACAAAATCAACGCGTAGATGCATGTGAATATTGGAAAATCAAGTCATTTCTCTTTATAATTACACTTGATACCTATATATCAAGTCTTGCAATTGGTCATCAGACTAATACTAATGACCACGTTTAGCATACTCCTGCACCATCTGTCATCACGACCAACTAATCACTTTGTGATATGCGCAAGCTGCCGCGGTAATCAATCCTGCGAGATGAAGCTGTAAAACTACCTAATACTACCTAATACCTATCAATAGGAAACAAATCTCACTCATAATACTCACTCTCACTCATCTCACTTCCACTCAACCGACTCTATCTCATCCAGGACTATAAACATATTAAAAGTGTTGTCAGTCTTTGAAGCAATAACTAGCTGCGTGCCACCCTTACCACTTAGGGGGATGAAAAATTGATGTTGACCGATTCTTAACCCCAGCCAATATGCACGCAAAATTTCATGAAAATCAGTACAGCCGTTTCGGAAGAGTTTCGCAACGCACCTCGTGATACGGGAATTTTATATATTACATATGATATGAAGAGCTATTAGAAAATATGGATTAATAAGTTAGGTGGATATAAATGTATCGATATTAATAATTTATCTATACATTTGAGTCATTTTTTTTCTTTAAAAAGGATATTAGGAATACTTTTTAGGTATGTCTAATATTCCCTTTTCCCCTTCTACTAAGCTTAAATTAAAAGCTTTTATTAGGAGTGGGTGCGACAATACCCCAATGCGGTGGGGTTTGAACCGGGTACCTTGCGGATTTCTGTATACCTTATACCGTTGAGCTATTGAGGCTCTAAAGGTAGATTTACAATTGAATTCTCCATGGGGTTTCAAGAACTATTTATAGACAACGTTTGGACAGGTGTGCTAGATCGGATAGTAAACTCATAAATACCGACACATTTCAAAGTAAATAAAATTATTTCTAAAAGTATATATTTTGAGGAACTGTTACCTTCATTTAAATAAATATATACAGGACTATATGACACACGGACGTCTGTTCCTAAGTTAGAAAATTAATGCCTGTGTTATAGCTAACAGCCGCCTGTTATACACAATATTTTTTTAGAAATATATAATTACATACATATGGATAATACACCCAGACTCGAAGTGGGAATTGAACCCACGACCAACGGAACAGATGGCAGGGTCACTGCCCACTTCGCCAACGGGCCAGCCAAAATTTGGTAACGGCATTAAGATAATCAGACCTGTTTGATAGAAGTCGTATAAGCTTTGAATTTCATAAACATAATCACATAGACCACATTCAAACACATTTACCAATTCATTAGCTAATCAAATTGCAACATTTTGATTACTTGAATCCAATATGTACATGCAGTGCTGATATATGCTATATATAGGTCACTTGAAATCTGTATATATTAAAGCGAAGGTTCACCTAGCATGAAATCTCTAAAACCATGGGACGTATAATGGATGAAATTTAGTGTTAGCGCTTTTTCAGTGTCTTCGCTACAAAAATATACCGTATATTTACCGTTAAAAATAGAACAATGCCCAGTAAAAAAACGTCGCGTTATAAAAGCGCTTCCGTATGACGGTAAACTTGGGAATCCATATGTTCTATTTGAACGCTTTTTTAACGCACGTTAAAAAAACTCTCGTGCGAATGAGGGCTTAAAATTTACCTCGGACCGGTACTGCAATGCACAATGTAACACATAGACAGACGTTTAATTATAAATACCACTTGCAAAATAAAGCAGACGCTGTCGTGTCCTTTAACCGCAGTTGTGGTTCATTTTAGAATATTAAAAGTTTTAGATATTTAATATTTATAATTTTATTAATATTTTTCTTTAAATGTAAGGCAGAGCCGTCACATCATGTGACTGAAGGTCAAAATCTTGATATATTTTGTGGTAGTTTGTACACTTTTAATAAAACATTAAAATTGGAATTAACTGGGTTATAGTTTTTGGCTGTTATTATTTTAGCATTAATTAACTTTCCTTTCATTTGTTTTCTTTTTTAAATGTTAATTTTTTGTTTTATACTTCGTATCACGTTTCGAGTGCTTTTAGATAATGTGTACGCCTGTTAAGATCACATCTTTATTGGTGTATTACTTTACTAAGCTCAATACAATGCAGCATTATATAATATATTGTAGTATACTGTTTTGTTGATCTAAATAAAAAAATTAAACAATCTTTCTTCGTATTTGTTTCCTCGCTACTTACGATCATAAATTCAGAGTTCCTGGGTCAGCTGTTTGGATCCGATGAATTTGTTAAGCTAAAAGATCTAAAGATACTTTACCGTTACCCAAATTTTAAGCTCTGGCATAACCGTAGGTACCTGTAACAGAAATAAATGAACATATTATAAAAGAAATCTAATAGATATATGATTTATACTAGGCTAATTGTAACCAGCGACTTTGCACGTGTGAATTCAAATATTTTGTTAAGTTTTAATGGTTCTTAACTTACGATTTTCTTCAGCGGAACCATAATTATTATTATTTTAAATATTATGATGATTGTGATATGTATATCTATGTATTTTTCTAAGATAAATGTCGATACCTCCAACGTAAATTGTTGTAGCCCCAAATTCGCAGATTTACAGTAGAGCGTTACAAACAGGTAAATCGTAATATAATATTCACTTGTTAATATATTTTTGTGTACAATAATGTATCCTCATTATTGAATATATAATTGTATACAAAAATAGTTAAATAATGACGATTTTATTTCAATTTACATGTTTGTAACACCTTGTTTCCATATAATTTTACAATTTTACAAGTGTAGCCCGTCGGCATCTAATTTGTTAACGATGTGACCCTTGCCTGCCAACAGGTTACCGACCCCTGCTATAAATCTATACTAATTTATAAGGCAGAAGAGTTTGTTTGTTTGCTTGAAGGCGCTAATTTCAGGAACTACTGATCCGATTTGGAAAATTCTTGCAGTGTTATATATGTCATGTGTTAAAACAATGCACTGGTTTATTCCATGAATAAACCAGTTGCTAAACGTGTCTTAGTTCACTACTCCGATCGTAGTCTTAATATTGGCGACGAGGTTAGGATACGAAGCCTATTTATCGAGGAACGCTATAGGCTGTATATCATCACGCTAAAATTGAATATATTTTTCACTAATTCGCGGGCGCAGCTAGTAAAAGAGATGAAGATACACTTTAAACATTGTTAAAAACATTTGCTCTTACGTTTTGTGCAGGCGCCTTCTGTATGTTCTGTATAATACTACGATTTGTTGGTGATTGAGCAGAAAATTACATTTTAATAAGATAATTAGATCAAAATACACAACAATTGCAAGCCGACAACCAGGCACATTATAACTTAAACATGCCTATTTTAATATTAATCACACAGTTCACTTGATTATTATTTTAATATTAATTAATATTTTAGTTCTCATATACAAAGTCACAATGGTGAGTAGACCTCAATTATCAGCGTCCATTAAGTATTAGTAATCACTATCTTTTGCTGCATTTAGTGAGTCCTGGTCCTATACACGATGCGTAGGCTATTGCGTGAGGGATAAAGTTTTGTTCGTAATTTCCGCTGAATAGATGAGCCCAGGGCCCAGTTGCGAATACCGCTACATCTTCGCCGCCATGCGTTTCTCGAGCCATCGGTACTAGTGACGGGTATGTATAATTCAAGTGCTCTGGAAAAATGTAAATCTATACTTATACACTTTTTCGCAAACTTTGATTTGATTAAAGCAAAGTAGTTTAGTTTCTCATGCATGTCATGGATTTCCGCAAAGTAACGCCTGATTCTATCAATTACTCCAAGAATTGTTCAAATCGGACCAGTAGTTCCTGAGACTAACGCGTTCAAGAAAACAAAGTCAGCTTTATATACTTATTATTATAGATTCCTTAGACGTACGCTGATTCGTCGATTAAATATATTCTAATTAGGTGTAATGTAATTTTTAAATAAAACGGTTGGCTCAGTTTAATAAATTAATTTAATTAGCTTAAACGCAGCCTTAGTCCATAATACATGCCTTATCGAGACCAGATTTATTCAGGCAGAGTCGTGATTTGCGAGACATTATGATAAGTGGGCGAACGGCACCCGCAATTAGAACAGCACACACCGCCGAGCGGCGAATTAAATGAATTAGCGAGAGACGCCATGACAAAGTTGTCGCTTCGGTCCAGGTAAGGAACCAATGGTTTTAAACGTCTAGAAATTAATAAGGATATACCCGTCTTTTGTATTTAGACTTTCTTCTTCTTCTTCGTCCTACCCTTATCCCATTATTTGATGTCGGGTCTCGTCACTTTCCTGCGCCAAGATAAGCGATCTTGGGTTGTCGCGTCTGGCAATTCGGCTTGCTTAAGGTGTCTTTGCAAATTAGTCCACCAAGTGCTACAAGGTCGTCCTCTGCCTCTTCTTTGTTCATTTAATTTCAAAGCAGCTTGCACCACATGATGTTCAGGGCGTCTTTTAATGGGTCCATTTTTCATTTAGACTTTGGTATTCATAATTGATTGCATAGTTCCATATGCAAAAGTTATATGTATATCGGATTTTCCCGACTAGAAAAATAGGTCTCGTCGCTTAGAAATAACAAAGGCTTTCGCGAGTTAGACCTTGTTAGTAATAAATTATTGGGATTCATACGAATTTTAGTAATCTCGCATATTGGTTTGGGTCCCTTAAGATGGCGGGTGTAATCATTGTGAGAAAGAGGTACTGGTACCCGGACGCGCCGGACCAATTCGGCTACAAGCATGGCGCTACCTCTAATTAAAATTAGCGCGTTCAAGCAAACAAACAAACAAACAAACTCTTCAGCTTTGCGTATTAATATAGACAACGATACAATATCACCTCCTTATTTTTGAAGGAGTTGATCTGTATTCATAAGAATTTGATGTATAGTCGACCAAGAAATTGGTTTGCCACGCTAAGGTGGATGTCGTTTGCACGTCAATTAGTAACAAGGCTCATTTTTGCTTGTTATGCATTACAAACAGCCCTTAGAAAACCCCTTCACCCCATCAATAACCCTTAGCAAAAAAAAATTTAAGTTGGAGCTGTCATCCAAAGTGGTAACGCACTTTCTCGTCTGACTATACTTTAAGTGTGAAGAAAGGCGAAATTTAAAAGTTTTCCTAAAATCATCAATAACGTTTGTGTTCGAATATGTACTACTATTTAAACCCAAGTAATATTAGATTTCAAAACGACGTATTGTCTTACTACAATAAGTCGCAAAAACCATTGACAGAAGATCTTATTTGAATTGCTAATCAGTCTCAGTGTATAGGACCACCTCATTTACATACGACGAAAAGATCTTATGCAGTTTGTTATAGATGATAAAAGGCTATATATGTATATGTAATAGCACATCAGGATGTTTGAAGGCTCATCAGTGGGCGTACTTCAATAATATTGGTTTGGTTCATTTGTCATCTTCCATAACTTGGTTAATTGCAGCACTTGAAGTTGAAATCTAAAGAGACGGATTTCTTAGCAATGCGCCATGGATTGACCGTGCGGGTATCGAGCCTATCGTATTGCAGAGGAAGGAACCTGGACAGTGCCTGGGGCTAGTGACCCAAGTGTAGGTTTCCGTTATTATTACATAACTACAAGGTGCAATGGATTTTTTATTCGATCCGATTCGCGCGTACTTTTTGCAAGTTTTTGATGAGTGTTTTTAAATAAATAAATATGTACAGGACTATTACACACGAACGTCTGTTCCTAAGATGGACAACTTAATGGGTTTAGGCCACCGGGAAGTCTCACAAACCGAACGAAATGTGACAACAATATCATCACTTGACGTGACAGCATTGTCGCCACTTTACGCCGATCTTATGTTAGAAAGAGGTACTGGTACCCGGACGCGCCGGCCCAATTCGGCTAAAAGCGTGGCGCTAACTCTCATAAAAAAAAGCTAGGCCAGTTAAATTATTTATATTAGACGGAAAATAAAAGGAGTTATAGAATATTTACCATGAATTATTGTACAAAATCGATTTCCGTTCGAATGAACGAAATGGCAGTAAATAACGCAGACAAAGCTCTGAGAATCGGGCACTGTTTGATACATTATGCAGACCGCGCTTTGTTACCCGCAACGATCACTGTAAATACGTGAATACAGCTCCATTTCTGGCGGATCGTCTTTTATGTTATACAGACCACTATACTAAATGTTAATAACACACGGCACAAGATGGACTATCGACTTGTACTATAGACTATCCTCCATTATGTTAAATGAACAGAAAACAATTGAGTCCTACAAAAGGTGGATTGGAGAGACCTAATTGAATTATGGTATCTAAGTAAAGTATCTATGTACGCTTGATACCTCTATAGAAATGCCAATAAAATATTTCCTGCCAGGTTCAGTTTCGGAGTCGTTTGGAGGAGAAGAGTAAATTAGCATCCAAAAATCTGGGAATGCTAAACAAAGCGATGCTTCACACCGGAACATCGGCTTTTACATAGTGAAGTCCAGGTCAGTCACCATATGGAGTACTGCTCTCATCTTTGGGCTAGCGCTCTTCAATACCACCTCCTACCACTTGACTCTATACAACGCCGGGCTAGACGAACAATCCCAATCTTACAGGTAACTTAGATAACTTAGGCCTTCGAAGAGATATTTCTTCTCAAATGCCGACCACTGATTACGGCTATGACTTCTTTCTTTGAGATATGAATGGTTAAACTAAACTACAAAGTCCTTTTATACATACAGATTACACACTTTGACTCGAGGCTACTGAATAGAAATTTACTGAAATGTTATATTGTATATATGATTCGACATTCCACAAGTCGTTGCTCGCGTGGTAGCAAAACGCAAAAAAATCCAGATATACTTAACTTCTCGGTCTGGTAGACCTAAGCGCGGATGTAGGAAGGTTAATTATGAAGACGATCTTGAAATACATTCACAACTGGTTCGATTTTATGTCAAAGAAGAAATATTTTTACGATCTTTGTGACACAGTGGTGAAAACGGAAACATTTAGGCATTTTATTGCTTTAATTTTTATGACTATGTTTTGATATATTAGATTTCCTTGACTTCCAGTGCTTAACCTTATATTAATTTAACATAATAAATAAAGCATTTATCCGTTGAGGCTTTTTTTACTGAATTCTACCTGTATTTAAAAATAGATTGAAAATAATGTTATCAAATTAATTTTTAAATAAAATTAATTTCATGATCAACAGTTGAATTTTTAAGTCAATTAAAATCGAAGAAGAGCTTCTTTATCAAAAACTAGCTGTTACCCACGAATTCGTCTGCATAAAATGGACTATGCTTAATAAAGATGGCCAAAAGCGTGTCAGGACGCGATTATATAGCAGGGTTCCGTATCTGATACGCGATAAACGTATTTGTTAAATAACTTCGAAAGTTGTTATCCGATTTTGTTCAATACATTTTTATTCATGAGTTTTTAGTACGTCCTATCAACATGGAAAATTTCAAGTCCCTACGTCTAATACTTTGAAAATGCTATGGGAGGAGGGGACCACCTTACGGGCAGAGAGATGGTCGGGCGGATAGAGTGAAACTGTAAGGGTTCCTTGTAGCACGGAAACCTAAAAATTAATGTTTTCTATATTTACTTCTCCCCCCACTGCTAAACTCAAATTAAAAGCTACCCCAGCAGCGTCGGATTTCAAAACAGGAACCTTTCGGATTTCGGTCCATCAATTCTACCGTTGAGCTATTGTTGCTCTAATAGTCTATTGTTATATTAAGGTTCGATAAAATTGATAGAGCTCGGAGAGGGGAGAGCATTATGAACTATTAATGAAACGTACAAGTTAGCTAAGTTGTAAGTTTCGTAGTTTCCATCATATTGGCTACGAGAGCTGGTGTACACTAATTGTAACCCTCCAACTAATGCGTAACACATTTTGTAATTACAAACTACACAGCACCATATTTACAATAAGCGTGGAATCGATTGCCCTGGCTGAATTGTCTTCAACTTTATCTATCTATCTATCTATCTATCTATCTATCTTGTACCTATGTATTATCTCAGAGTTAAAGGGTTGTTTCGAAAAAGACCGTATTAGTGAATGAAATATTTGCATATTATATTTAGTATATTTTAACAGTGTTAGTACTAGAGATATTTATATATTATGTTGCTCCGAAATGTGTAGAAAATTATCCTTCAAGGTTTTTATTTAATATAACAAGAGTCAAACGGACACGCTATACACCTTAGTGACTACCGATACCCATGGACAACTGCAACGCCAGCAGTCTTACAGGTGCGTTGCCGGCCTTTGAGCAATGAAGATGCTCTTATCTTGAAGTGCTAAAAGCGAAGGTACGCAAGTATAACCCGTTTTGAAACAGGATATACAGTAAATATATTCTTAAGTTATAAAAATGATTTTGTTCCAACATAGGAAAAATATTCATAAACCGTGTCCGGACTGAACGAGCAGCCTCGCGAGGCAGCCACGGACGATTATGGAGCAGCGGTTTTCGGTTGGAGCACATGCATTTCCTCGAGCGAAGCACGTCTTGAGTGTCCTAGAAAGTGATAAAGGTCTGGTTTCGGGGCACCGCACAGCCAAAGAACCGACTTTTCTTTTTCTTATTTTTTTTTTTAAAGAATATTAGGAATACTTTTTAGGTATGCCTAATATTGCCTTTTTCCCTCCTACTAAGCTTAAATTAAAAGCTTGTATTAGGAGTGGGTGCGACAATACCCCAACGGCGGTAGGGTTTCAACCGGGTACCTTGCGGATTTCAGTCCATACCTTATACCGTTGAGCTATTGAGGCTCTAAAGGTAGATAGTCCTATATATTTATATAAAATAAGTTCTGGTCAGAGCCAGCCCTCTATCATTGAGCTATGGAGGCTTCGAAGGACCTTAACGACGTATACATTATAATAACCGCTATTCATTAGACGGTATTCGATTAAGGCCTATTTCCACACAACTATCTGCTGGCTCGAACATTATCAGCAGCTCCGGCACTGTGTAGGCCGGGATTTGAGAATATTACTGAAATGTTAGATAAACCAAGCCGTTAGCTAGTTACGGGCTAACTATTTCTTAATCAAGGCTATTTTCTAGTCTGATTGCCTGTAATAAATTCAATGACACTACACTGTTTATTTACATCGCCTGACATTTTTATTCCGTGGCATTTTTGAAACTGAATTTGAGTAGATAAAAAGTTTTTGTAAACACTCCCTAAAAATACATCTAATATTAAAAGTCTTTTTAAATGTTAGTTAAACTAAACCGTTAGCTACCTACGGGCTAGGTACTTCTTAATCGAGGCTATTTTCTAGTCTGACAACAAATTCAGCTACACTGCAATTCAGCAACACTGCATTGGTTATTTACATCGCCTGCCATTTTTATTCCGTGGCTATTTTGAGACAGAATTTTTTGTAAAGACTCCCTAAAAAGACTTCTAATACTAAAAGTCCTTAACCGTTAGCTACCTACAGGTTAACGGTTTATTAATCCAGTTAATATTCTAGTCTGATTGTATGTAATAAACAATTCAGTTGCACTGCAACATTTATTGACATTTCCTGCAGTAAGATTTAAAAATAAAATTTTCAAGACCTCTTAAGAGAGCGACTCCGAGTCCGACCCTACGCCTTCGCGCCAGCCTCCGCCTCGGCCTGGAGGCCTCATGCGGCCCACCATCAGCTCCGCCAACAAGGCAGCTGCGAACAGCGCCAGGAGACGAGGACTTACCAACGCCTACAGCACCGGTACGTGATTATCTATTCTGGATGCGTTAAACACTTAACTCACCGTAGTGGAGTTTTTAACATTTTTAACCGAGTATTGAGCCGTTACGGACGAGGCGATCCTTTAACTTGACGGTCAAACCACCGCCTTACGATTAAAATGTATATTTTTATTGTTTACTTTTTAAAACAATTTCAATGTATGAAATCGAGAACGTGAATGCATCCTTAAGTTTACCATCACATATATAATAGTAAACATTTCATATTTGAAATTGATAGCTATATATTATTACATTGAAATTGCTCTTTTGTAAAAATATATATCTTTTAGCTACATATTTTATTAACATTCTATAAATGATGAACATATTAGTGAAAATCTAATATGACTAATATGAAATAATGTACAAGAGCACGATTAATCCTTTAGGCCGAATACTCCAAACTTACTCAAAGGTGTTTAATTTTCAATATTATTATTTTATCAACATTAATTACGTACGAAATGATTCTTAAATAATTATAACAATAGGCGAATTATGTAGAAAGAAATGTTCTAAATTTAAACTATATACAAGGGACGATAGGTACTGTGATTTATGTAAGGTTAATGAAAACCTAAAAGATACTTAAAAATAGATTTAAATTTTATCGACAAAACACTATGATTGTTGTAATACTTATAAATAACCAACAGGATTTAAATTTGGTGAGCCTGCATCACAATATTTTTTAAAACCCCTGTCGAGTAATTGTCGATTCTTCGGCTTCTAGATAACGAGGCTCAGCTAATCAAATCTTAGCGCAATATTAGCAAAGCGGAACTGGTTGAACAAGGAAAGGAAAACTACCAGTGGAGGTGCACGTTAAAGGGATCCCCGAAACTTACACCTGGGGGACATACAGACAGACATACAGACTGATATATAGACTGACTTACATACAGACTGACAGATTAGAAGTAATACTATAAGGGTTACTCTTTACATTTAGAGACACGGAACCCTAACTATCCCTATAGCATATCAGCCTAGCAACCGCGCCTATACTTTAAGGATAAACACAATGAATAAAATCTATTTTGCAGCCGTCCACTTCGTCTCGTACGGGCACTTTCTGCGAAGCCATAAATGTATCCTGCGGCCGTTCAGTTCTGTCTTATCGTTAAACTTTCGAGCTCAGTTGAATGTGTTTCCTTCTCAATTTATAGTAAACTAGCTCTATCCCGCGACTTTGTCCGCGTAAACTGGCGAAGGCCCTTAGACTTCCTTACTCTGGCCCTATCAAAAAATCCGTTCTTAGCGGATGTCTACTAACTATACTCTCCCGGCTGTTTTTGAGTTTTTTTTTTAAAGAATATTAGGAATACTTGTCTAATATATTCTATGTCTAATATTTCCTTTTCCCCTCCTACTAAGTTTAAATTAAAAGCTTGTATTAGGTGCAACAATACCCCAACGGTGGTGGGGTTTGAACCGGGTACCTTGCGGATTTCAGTTCATACCTTATACCGTTGAGCTCTTGAGGCTCTTGAGCTCTCGAGTTAAGCGAGAAACATACCTAATTCGATGTGTATTGCGAAATCAGTGCCATCTACCGGATCTATTTGTCTTTTCAAACCATCTACGAACCCCTTGGAATATACACACAAAGTTTTATCCAAATCGATCGAACTGTTTTGGAGGAGTTCGATGACAAAGGCTTGTAGAGTCGATTTTTATCTTCTTCCTAGCGTTATCTCCGGTGTAGTACCAGGGTCCGCTTAGATTGCAGAGGATGTGGCTGTGGGGCGAGTTAAAAATTTTAATTCGATTTCTGCTGGGTGACTGAGTTGACGTTCTACATAATGTCATTTATAGGTAAAATGCGCATTGGCACGAGGAAACAGTTTGAACGAATAAGAAATAGTAGAGAGGGAAACGGGAACGGGGAAAATATTATAGGATAGACGAATGTAGAAAATAGTAAGTAAGCCAAAGTTCGGGCGTAACAATCTTTGCCGGGTCCGCTATTTAAATAATAATTCAAAAAGAAATTTCTCTAAGTAAAAAATTAATTTCTTAAATGTCAGTACAGTACAGTATGTTTTTCTACCCAATGCTTATGATGAAGTAAACTACGTGATTTTTACTTATATATGTGAATAAAAAACACGTAACCAAACTACTAAGTGCAATGTACACCACACCACACTTTTAATATACCTCATAAGTAATACTTATACTACAACATACATTAACGGTCAAATGCTTTTAGTCTAATAAAAAAACATTTTCAAAATAAAGTAGACACTATATTCGAGTAGAATCAATCAGACATTTTTAAATTTCTTTGTAGATTAAGAGCCCCTGAACAACCAGACTAGCAACATTTTATAAAAGCTAATGCTAATGAGCTCGTCTGGAATCGATGAGGATTTTTAGAGTTCATTTATAATGGTATTTTAAACAATCCTACCAATTTTGATCCGTATGCGAAACGGGCCAAATCACAAAGCAACAATCAAACCAAACTTCATAATGGGCCATTGTTCTTACCAGTACTGAAAGTACGCGCAGACAAAATTTCAGCTTGTATAGAATACCGTAAGTCTGGTTGTTCAAGAGCTCTAAGTCTATTATAAGAGACTATAAAGATAAAAGTGACAAAAACAAACCACAAAAATATTATAGACAAGTGAACATTTCACTATTTCTACATAAAACATCTCACTTTAGCGATGACAAACCTTAATGGTGGGCAGCTTGATGGTTGCCATCGGCACTTCGGGGTTGTGGCGAGTTAAGATGGCCGAATGCCATCTGACGTCATCTCCGGAACTCCACACTATGTCTACTAACTAGACAGAAAACTGCTTCATGTGCCTTTCGAAATAAGAAGGAGGGCGGATATTTGAAAACCAGTGTTAGCGTGGGTCACCCATCTATCACCCAGCTGCGGTGAAAACTGCTTAACCTAGCTATCGACACAAATGCCGGCCACTGACTACGACCTCCTCCTGCGTAGAGTTTCAAGTGATTATCCTAAAAGGAGGCGAATGACTTTAGTATATGGAAATTCCTTTTTATCTCTCCATACCGTGCAATCAATCATTCTAGGATCGTTTATCACATACATTGAGACCTCAATAGCTCAACGGTTAAAAGGTTGGACTGGAAACCTTGAGATTTAGGGTTTTTTATACATGGGCTACTAAAATAGTTGAACTAGAATGGTATATAATATTAATCACTAGTGAACTCAGCAGACGTTGTCTTACTCGAATCTTGGCTCGTCTTCTATAAGCCAATTGAACAGCCTCCTTTATGTCTTTTTAATAAAACGTGACACTGGCCGAATGGTGAATGACATAATAATTTTCCATTGCGCGTCAGACCATAGATCTAGTACAGTCGACCAAGAAATTGGTTTGCACGTCAATTAGTTAAAATGCATATTTTTGGTTGTTAAAGCGGGCCCACATTATTGCGGTGAATTCACGCCACAAATTCACGGCAAAGGCCATGCTCTTCACATTCACGGTTTGCTGAAAGTCGTGGAACTCGCCGCGAAATGGATGTGGAAGATGCTGCGTGCTGAACCTTCTAATTGCCTTATTGTATGATTAGAACTGTCTTTATTAATTATGAAAATTGCATTTCGGACATTCTATAAAGAAGCGGTTATCAGAATTACATTGGTTTAAATTATTATATAGAACCCAGTGGCGAAATTTAATTTCACGGGTCCGTGAATGTGGATGTGGATCCGTGAAACGCACGTTTCGCTTCGACACCGAAGCATCATCAGGAGATAGACTCTACAAAGGTTATTCGTAAAGTTATTCGTAATTCGAATAACCTTTGTATTTTTGAGATTTTTTACCATTCGCGGATTAAAGCAAAGTCGTTTAGTTTCTCATGCATGTCATGAATTTCCGCAAAGTAACGCCTGATTGTATTAATTAACTAAAATCCTGTCAAGCAACGTATCGACATATTAAACTCGTAAGGTCACTGATATATCCAAATGAAATATAATAAATTCCAAGTTAAATTTAAACGGGGTGCAAATATTCACGCAGCTCCCATAGCAAAATACCTTCGTGCTGCACGGAACCTGTCACCCTTTACAACCATGACACCCCATTATCGGTACCAACATTAATGTTAAGTGTCATATTAGAGCTTGGGGAACCGACGCGCCTATTACAGACGGTAAAGGGTCTTCAAACGGCCGAATCTAAGAGTAATGGCGAAATTGAATCTAAGAAAGTTAACCACTAAAATGTGGTATTTAATATAACTGTAATGATAGTTTCATTGACTACATTTTATTATTTAGAGCCTATTTTTTCCCACTACAAGTCAAAAACCTCCCAACCCTCTTTCCATAAGGTTCTCTATAAGGCTATGCATTACCAATCTCTATTATAATAATCCAAGTCGTTCCTCTATCTCATTCCTGGTCAGCCGCGATGTCATTTCTGATCTGTGTTTCATAAAGTGTAGATTTTGGCCTTAAGATCATCCGACATACGGCAGTAATGTCCAGCCCAATTATACTTTATCTTGGCCGCTGTTTGGGCCACATCGGGAATATGTGTTTTGGAGCGTAGTGTTGTGTTCTTTATTGTGTTGGGGAGCTTTACACCCAGAATTATACGCTTCATAGCTCGCTGGCAACCGCCGAGTGTGGAGTTCTGTTCAATGGTCAAAGACCAGGTTTGAACAGCACATGTGGGGATTGGATCCGATCGAATTCGAAGATTCGATTGTATTTAGGATGAAAATATTCGTGTGGGGCCCACAGAAGGCAAGTCTTTATCGTATCACGCTTTTAATCAATGCTGATGCAACCCGCGTTGACACTAAGGAGGGTCCGATGTAGGTCCAGCACGAATATTTTCAAATTCGAATCTTCGACTCGAACGGGCAAACCCTTAATATATATGATGTAGGCCGAAAAAATATTTGTTTTGCTGCTGTCGTGTTTTAGAATAATTAATTTTAGTACAAAACATGCTAAATATAAAACTTTTATTACAGGTTAGTGACATGATAATAACAAGTTTATCGGTGAAAGACGATTTTGCGTGGACCGGTGGATGGGATGGTTATGCAAAAAGGTGGAAAATTACGGAAGGGAAGTTAGAAGCTGCAGGGGAACTAAACCTTGGTGCCTGTATAAATGCTCTCGTTGCAACTTCTGGAGAAAACGCTTACGCTCTTTTGACGGGTGGTCGAATCGTTAAAATAAAAGCAAAATAAGATTATATTTATTTCTTATATTTTATATATATTATATTTTAGGTTTAGAAAATACATATGTACAAAAGTAAATAAAAAGTGAAGTAATATTTTTTATTGGTAATAAGTTGTCATGTATAAATTGCGTCCCAAAAATTTACGATTTTTTAACACCAACCCTAACCCGGCGGTGTCACAGGTTGTCAAATTTTCGAAACCCTCTTTATATAACATCATAAATTATATGCTTGTATTATAAATAATTAAAAGAAGACAATAATTTTTTTTTGAACGATTTTAATTTTGACATGTGACGTCACAAAGCTTATAACCTCCCCCGCCCGTTGTCACATTTTGGAATTGAAAGTACAATGAATTGATCAATAAAAACCTTTAAAATTCACCGTCATGGCAACGTGGCGCCCCCGTTATTTGCATATCGACGGACATTTTTAATGTACACAGATGTTACTCCTTATTAGGAGATCTGCCGACATTCGACACAATAAGGGGCAATAAATCATACTCAAGTTTCATAGATCTAACGGCTTGCTCACCCGTCCTAAAACTAGTGCAGTTAAGTCAATTCATATAATGATGTCCCACAACATACTTTGAAAACTAAAAACAATTGAAAATTTTCTAATTATTTATTAAATTACCTCAAGAATTGTATAAATATTATCGTAATTCCATGAACTAGCAAAGCGACAGCGACAAAAACAGGTGCGGAAATGAAGTTAAAAAAAATTCGCTCCTATAAAGGCACTCTCTAATTTCTCCTATTATGAATGTTGCAATAACACAATAAATACCAGTAACCAAGCAATAGTATACGTACATGTAACTTATCCATAGTATACGATTATCGCTAGGTGGTAACGATAATTGCCAAGGTGGTCCTAACGCGCTGTCAAAGGCTCGGAGGGAAAGTAAATGAATGCTTTAGTGCCGCAATGCTTCTGCAGTCTGGTTTGGTCATGTTGGTATTTTATCTGTTATAAAAAGTTATGCGTGATAAATTTAAAACGCATTTCTTTTGCCTCTATATCTATGTTTATAATAGCGAAAGATCACTTGACACTATATCGTACAATGATGAAATTTGTCAAGGAGCTAGCTTACAGTTAGTAGACATCCGCTAAGATCCTCCCAAGGGGTAGATCTTCCTTTACGTGTCCGATAACTGTGTGTCTATCCTAGTGCCTCTTTCTTACATAAGATCGGCATGAAGTGGCGGCAACGCTGTCACGGCAAGCGATGGTATTGTTGTCACGTTTCGTTTGGTTTGTGACACACAAAGTTGGTATAAATATAGATCAATTATGAATACTTCTTTTTCTTTAAGAGGAGATTTTTTACAATTTTTTTTTCTTTTTCTAAATATCTATATCTCCTGTTGACAGAGCGATATAGGGACCCTAAAGAAAGAAACTCTATTAATAGGAAAGCACCTGCGGATTAACAGCTCACTCCGACTCAGCACAACTATTAACATTATCTAAGTTTTCAAACGGATTGCTAACTTTTTTGAAACTATTCTAAAGAATTCATCGCGGATAACGTATGATTTTGATGGTAAAATAATTTTTCAAATCAGTCCAGTAGTTTTAGAGGCGTTTGAAGTAAACAAAAAATCTAATCTTTCCTCTTTATAATATTGGTATAGACAATCGTATGTGGTTTTTAACATTAATCATTTTTATCGGTTTTATTACATTATAATTTGACATTTTTATAATATAACATTAGCATCTTTATAATTGCAAGAATATTATTGTAATTTCATACTAATTCTTGTACTTTTGCATGCCGTTAAAATGGCGGATTGTAAATAAGTCAAAACAATGTACCTAACACCCTATGTACCTACAATTACGCGAAGAAATACTTATGAAGTATGGTTTTCAAGAAGCCGAATGGGACAAAATAATAATGACTTCGTCTTCATAAACGAAAGTATATTATAATCTAATTCCCGTGTTGAATTCAATGATATGATAGATAGATAGAGAACTTTATTCTTAATTTTCATAACCAAAAGTATATTATATCTATCTATCTATCATGAATTCAATGATATAATACACTTGTATCATTTCCCGTTTTTTTAGTAACAACCTTCCTTGGACTTTTATCAGAAGACTTGCAGAGATGCGTTGCCGGCCAGACATACATAAGTGTTACGGACAGATGATACAGGAACGGTATGGCGGAGTCTTCGATCGTGGACGCCGTCGGACGGACTGATCCTGACTGGCACTAGTACCTAACATAGCGAGCGAGATAGGCACGTCTTGTTAGAAAGAGACGGCGATAGGGGTGAGATCAGATGGGAACTGGTTGGGTAGGGAAGGTAACACGGGCAGTGGAGGTGAGTGTTCGTGTGCACGTTAAAGGGATCCCTCAAAGCTACACTTGGGTCACAAGTCCCAGGTGGATACCTTTGCGGGGAAGTTATGGAAGAGATTAGCCCAGGAAAGAGGAAGGTGGATCAAAAAGGGGGAGGTCTTTGCCCAGCAGTGGGACACAACAGGCTAATAAAAAAAAATACAAACAAACTCTTCAGCTTTATAGATTTCATCTGAATAGATAACTACACCACCCATAGACAACGGCACTAATAGCGGGCCGCAAAGTCGTTAGGGACCTTTTGAGTTTGAAAATATTCTTAACTATATGCATTAAAGAAACGTCATCATAACGCGTAGTGCAACAGGTGTCTTAATCATTACCCCGACCCATAAAAGGTCATAAAATCATTGAATCGTACGGGAGAAACGACTGCGCGAGGCGTGATTGTGACCGTACATTGAGACATCAAATTTATTGCGCTTTAATACACGCAAATATAAATGCAAACGTAGTCCAAACAAATTTATTGCGCGGCCCCTATTTTTGAATAAATTTATAAACCCAATAAAAGGGGTTCTTTTGCAATTTAATAAGTAGAGAAGTGGTAACGTACAGTACGTTCCTATTGTAACAGTATCACATACATATATGCTTCTAGAAAATTTACTAGTAACTGAATATATTACACAAAAATTATATTCTTAAAAAGACAATATTAGTTTGGAGTTTTTTTTTAAACTTATGTTAGAAAAGGTCACGATATTTAGTCCATTGTTAGAGATTGGAGAAAAAAAGATTTGAACAGAACACCTTACAAATATCAAACCGTCCTTCTAATGACTTCTGCAATTTACAATTCTGGATTAAGTCATATCGCCAAATAAATCTCATACTTAAAAAAATTACATGAACTTTTTGACCAAGCCTGGAAATTAAAAAAAAGCCTTGACTGTAATTTTAATGAAAATATTGGCCAGGTTGCACAATTAAAAAAAAATGCAAAAGATTAGGTACTGGCAGATTATTGAAACATCATTTCGCTACCTTAGAGTAGCGAAATCTAGTACAATTTTATGACAAATATAATGTACTGTGCCTAAATAAACATTTTACTGAATTTTATTTCCAACGAGATTATATATTTAATAAGATTATATAAAAAAAGAACTTAAGTCTAAGATTACTAAGATACTAATCTATGCGTTTCAAAATAAACATCTTCAAAGCGATCTCTTAAACTATCATACATTATTCCAGCAGTGCTATATCAGCGTTTTCCGCGCTACGTCTAGAGCTTTTTTTGTCTGGCGTGCATTTACAAATTGGAGCTAATTTATCAAGTGGACACAATGGCGCATTTTAAAATGTCAACATGGCAGCGGCAACAAATAATCGTTTAATATTTTTAACATTTTTTTATCATTTAACTACAAATAATATTAATTATGAGCATTTTACTTCGCTGTTCGCGCCAAGAATGGGCTTTGATCTGTCAGCACTGATTAAATGATTTGAACAGTTCACACTTAGATTATGTCACATTACAATTAACAGCATGCAAACACACACATTGATTTATTTATAAGCAAATATATTGTCTCAATTTTGTGAAAAAATAACTATTTTATAGTTTTTAAGTATTAAATGCATATAATCGCTAAATAAACGAACATCAGCATTTTTGGTCCCGCATTTTTTATCTATGAATAATTGCACAGCGAATCATCTTAAAGGCTCTGAAAATGCCGTAATAGATTGTCTGGCAATGAATAAAAGCCACGCAAATTATAAAAAAAAACTATGCACACACTTACATGAGCTACACATATAAATTAGATGTCTTTCATTCAATATCGATTTTCTTTAATATAATTTACGAGCTTCTTTTTTCAACACAGGGCATGTTCGATATTTAGATTTATTTTAAATCTGGTATCTTAATTGATAACTTTCACGTTCGTACAATATATATTGCCAAAATGGCGACTAATATATGTACGTCTACATGTTAATGAAATAAATACTAGCAATATACGTACCGGATCTACCAGCCATGGTAAGTTAGAGTAATTGGCCTGTACTGGCTTTTCTAGATTTTATTTTGTAGTTTTTTTTGGGGTCTAGTGACCTTTGTCTATCCTCTTCTCGTAGCAGTATCCCAGTATAGTACCAAGGTCCACTTAAATTGCAGACGATGTAGCTGTGGGACGAGTTAGAATAACCAATTGCCGTCTGACGTCATCTCCACAATCTTATGACTAATATCACTCAGTGACATTAACTGGAGGCAACTGTTTTACGTGCCTCGCAAAATACGGAGGAGGTTGGATATTTAAAAAAACAATGTTAGAATTGATCACCACTTGGCAGTTTAAGCAAAGGTAAAGTTTGTGACTTAATATTTCCGGGTTCTACTGATCCGATTTTGAAAATTTATTTACTGTTATGCCGGCGCCAGACATAGCTTCATTCGAATGATTATTCCAATGATCATGTATTGTAGCCGGGGACTTTGTGTAGCTGCGCAAAGTTTTGTAGAACTTTGAAATCTTCAAGGACAAAAATTAACAAATAATTTCAGCTATGTCTGGCGCCGGCATTAGAAATGTATACTATCCGTCATTTATTTGGGTAAATAAATACTTCATTATGCCCGTGCGAAGTCAATGCGGGTAACTAGTATTTAATACTCTCACTAGATTCAAATAAGCGTTATTTAATTTATCTCGAAGTGGTATCTTAACGTCATATATGTTCCTATCAACCTCAAAACCGTTACATAACAACAAAAAATTTTCACAGAAGACTTACTTAATACATACAAAAATAAAACCTTAAAAAATAATACATAATTACGCAGTCGTAAATTAATTCTATAAAGGATGAATACACATCTTTAGTATGAGGTCACAAATGACCTCCGCTAAATAGGATTTTTCTGTAATAGTCTAACCTAAACGGTTCCAATATACTCTGAGGTAAATACAATAGAAAAAAATCAAAAAGGTCGGCAGATGGGTCACCCTAGCAGCTTACGAGTGCGGCAGCCTCGACTTTCCGTCACCTCCGTATCCCAACGAGTAAGTATACATTAATTGTAATTAAACAATTTAATCAAAACTAGAGATCGTCGGCTGGTCCAAATTCTAAAAATATATAATATATATTATATTATACTGGAGGACATTGCAGACGTTGTTCTGTCCGAATGTTGGCTTACTATTGAATATCAAAACAACACCATCTATTGGTCGCTCAACGCACCTACGCCCGCCTGCCGTCCGGCCCTTCGGCCACACTGACTCTGTATTTTAAATCTCTCATATCTTCTAAGATATTGATTTTAATGATATGCTGTAAAGGGCAATTTTGATCTGCACAAAATGTACAACATATCTAGCATATTTAAATGAATAAAGATTTACACGTTATTCTTTAATATAGCTTCGTAAGTAGTTCATTATTTATTTGTAATATGTAAAAGATAAAAATGGTTATTGTGGGTTACACAAAGGAGTTATACATATGTCATTGCGAACTTTCTTATAGATCTATTTAAGATATACAATTCCGTAGTACATTATTTTGACCTATCTCGTATAGTTAAGCCAGCGCACGCAATGTAAGCCGCAGGAAAATACATTTTTTACGACATCACGTTACAAATCATTCAAATTCTCGGCTTATAACTACTATGATATATATGTAAACCATCCTCAAGAATCACTCTATCAATTGGTGAAAACCGCATGACAATCCGTTGATTAGTTTTTAGGTTTATCGTGAACAGACAGACAGACGCGGCCTTGGACTATGTTTATCTAAAGATTAAGTATAAGCCCGTTGTCCAAGAATACTCGTACAACGCCATTTCCCATAAAATCCACCGTGCTATAGGGGGCGATACACTATCTATAAATAAGGATTTCCTAATTCCACTTCTTGAAATTACGTGATTGGTGCTTCCAGTATCATCTGTCCCACCGAAGGGACCTGCTCGGAAACTATGGACTACCTTGTTTGCTTCGTTATGTCTAACTTTGCGTTGTATAATTACTCCGTGTATGCTTTACTAATAGGTGAATCCTACAAATCTTATTAAAGTTAGTTTATGAGTTCAGAAAGTTCTGTTACTCATTTATGCTAAAATACGCACGGATCGTTGATCGTTCATAATCTAAACTCTGAGCATAGTGAGGGGTCGCGTAGTTTTTCGTATATATCTTTTTTCATTATATGTTTTTGACACATAACACATCTAGATATGAAGTTTAGTTACTATGTTAAAGAGCAAATCTATAGGCGTGATAGTTTTTTAATTAAATGTAACACAAAACTACTCAGGTTGTGTGATAGAGTTAGGACTCGATTCCCTCTATCTAATCAGCACAGACATACTTTTGATATTAAAAAATAAATTCTAACATTCGATGTTAAGTGATGAGGTTACATATAAAAATGAGTCTCATATTATATTACACTAGCGGACCTGGCAGACGCTCTCCTTTCCGAACGTCTGCTTAATTACTGTATTATAGGATAACCGAATGTAGTAAAACCTTCTATTATTATATATATTATTATCATCCGCGGGTTTTTTTTTTTTTAATTTATTATCTTTATTGCACAACTAAAATAAAAATGTCGCACAAAACGTGAGCTTAATGCTAAAAGCATTTTTTGTACAACTATTGAACTTGCAGATGGCAGAATTTTTTCCTACTTACTTGTCATTTATCGTTATACTTTGGACAATTTACACAATATCTTTATAATTTATAGCCTATGTGTTATGATGATGTATAAACTATGCTGTGTTAAAGTTTTATTAAAAGCCTTTCAGTAGTTTTTCCGTTACAGAACGTCAAACATACATCCAGACATCTATGCATGCATACATCCATGTGTACAAACTTTCGCGTTTATAATATTAGTAGGATGACACGGTAGGACACACATACGATATACACCATTTCCCAAATGCGCGAGTCTTGTCAAAGCTTGAAATGACACTACAGAAGCCTTTTTAGGCTACTGATGCTGTAAGAAGAAATCTAGTATAGAAGTATAATACTAGTACTTACATAAATCCTGTGGATTTAACGCTTCTGAGTAAAAATATGGTCAAAACAACGTATCTGTGCCAATTCAATGGTAAAATCATGTCTAGCACACATGACTGGCACGAGAAATCCAATCCAAATTTGCCAAATCCAAAAACTGGGGGAGAGGAATACAAAAGGGCAAAAAGTATGCAAAGGGACGGATACAAAATGTAGTGATTCTTTTGTATAGGCCATCCTGAAAGAAATATTTATATAAAAATAAATAATATTACCGCTTGTCGTTTAAAAAGACCTTAAAGAATTAGGCCTTACTCGATAAATGGGCTTTCTAACACTGAAATAACTTTTAAAATCGGGGCAGTAGTTCCTGAGATTAGCGCGTTCAAAGCGCAAACAAACTAACAAACTCTTCACTATATTTATTAGTATTATGTAGTATAGATGTTACACATCACTTTTTCTTTTCGGGTTGTAAACTGGCACAAAAAAGGGGATTCCAAAATTTAGTAGCATTTTACCTTTTGCTATGTATTTTGCAACGACGTATCGTTCAATACAGACATGAGTGAGGCATTCAACCTCTAGCACTCCCAAAAACGTCTCCCAAAATCCATAATAATTACACGAATCCTCATAGTTTGAACTGAAATCAGATCAACGTTGTTATT
>JANCMC010005830.1:1109767-1139184 GCA_024363005.1 Charaxes varanes
CAAAAACGTCTCCCAAAATCCATAATAATTACACGAATCCTCATAGTTTGAACTGAAATCAGATCAACGTTGTTATTATTATTTTGACTATCTTACACTAAATACATTTTTAAAACATTTAAAAATATATAAAAAATAGATGTCCGCCGGCAGCGGGGCAAAGACCCAAGCAACCGGTGGTTAGGGCTCCAGATTGAGAAACTTCCTCACAATACGTGCCGTGTCAAGCAATACCGCCTTCTGTATTCGACTCTTGTTATTATTATTAAATATTTTCAGATTAAAGCGTTAATAATTCAACGGAATAACTTTATAAGATAAAAGACATCCATAGGTAACCATTAAGTTGTACCTATAAACTTACTTATTACGCTTATATTTTATATTAGTTGTTACCAAATCCTAAATCTCGCTGTCTCATTGGACCAATTCATTTAGTCAGCCTCCTATCATACTAGCTTTGCCGGCGACATCGTCCGCGTAAAATTAGGAGAAAAATTTAGCGTGATAGTATATAACCTCTAGCCTTCCTCGATAAATGGGCTATCTAACACTGAAAGAATTTTTCAAATCGGACCAGAAGTTGCGATTAGCACGTTCAAGTAAACTAAAAAACAAACTCTTCAGCTTTATATATATACATATATGTATATTAGTATGGAAGTATAAATAAGGGCAGGGGTTCATACTTGCCTTTCAAGATTATTACAAAAGGGCAGATGGGCGAAAACAGATATAGTCCGTCTCATGCCAGCGACGACCGTAAAAAAGGCCAAATTACGGTAGCTCAAATCTGATCGTAGATTGCTCATCAACAAAGAGATGTTAAGCCAGGTGATTAAAAATGCTGAAATTGTCCCTAAAACATGTAAATATATATTTATTGTATTATGTAATATAGATAGATTATAAAAAGATAATGTTATTTTACATGAACATAGTGAAACTTTGTTTTTTGGGGTTCCGTAGTCCTACAAAGAACCCTCCTCATAGATTCGCTCAGTCCGTGCGGCTGTCTGCTCGCAAGGTGACCCCCTAGTATTTCCAAACTATTATAAATGAATGAATGAAATTACATGTAGAGAATTGAAATTTTCCACGTTGATAGAACATTCTAAAAACTGACTAGGAAAAATATTTTGAGCGAAATTGAACAAAAACTTTTGAAGTTATTTAACAGACACCTTTGTTGCGTATAAGATACGGAACTCTTCTATAAAAGCGTGTCTTTAGACGCTCTTGGGCACTTTATTTTTTTCTAATTTTAATGCAATTATTATTAAACAAAATTTAATATCAGTACACAGTACCTGCAATAATAAAGCCACTTTCTAAATTTTCTCTCGAACTTTCAGTAAATAATTCACTCCAAGCGCATTTCTGAGCTGACATTTTGCCTCTACAGCAATTGACTTTAATTGATCTGAAGCAAAGTGCACGCAATCTGAAGATGTCAAATGAATTGAACACTTTGCCGCGGTCAATATCGTATCCTATTTCTGAATCTCGAGTTACTGATACTGTTAGGACTGGATAGGTTTCGCTCTGATTCGTCTACGCATTCTTTGAACTGCGGCTTAAATTCTTATATATATGGGTTAATATAAGTGAACCTTTCACGTTCTGAATTCGACCCATTTGAGCAAATTAGTGGAACTCTTTGTGATATGCGATACAATCTCTATTTGAAAGAATCATTTTTTAATACATTGTATGTATAATATAACGGGATGGCGATGATATCGAGTGGAAAGGTTACCAAAGGAAACTAGATGGCGTTGTACAGACAGATCGACGGACGCGGTACAAACGCTGTCGCGTACCATACAAAAGCGAACACACGCTAGCGAAGTTTCTACATACAATCACTTTATATAGATCTGTCGACGAACACCTATCATATCGGTGAGGCGCGACCGCCCCAAGCAACTCCACATAACCTGGACTGAAGATCTTCCTTAGCGATGGTTTGGCACATCGACCTACGCTCCCACCTGTCATTTCTCGCCGAACACTTTTTCACCTTGGTGTGCCTTTCTACATATTTCTACATATTATGAGGGATGAATTTGTGTATATAAAAGTTGTATTTTGGTGTCTAGGTTCTGATTTTGCTGATAGGTGTACTACATAATTTTCAAATGTTTTAACATTTTGCTGTTAGCCTTAAAGCGGCTATTAACCACCGTGACGCCCATCTCATCTCGTCAATGGCTGTCTCGGATAGGGAATCCGATCTGGATTTTATCTAATATTTTACCAAAAAACTGTAAAAATGGAACTACAAAAGAGTAAGATGAAACGAAGTATAAAAGAAATTAAAAAAATGTAATATAATAACTAACAACGGGCCTTTACTCCGTGGTGTGAAAATACGGTTTGGTAATGACCTAAACGTATTAAGAATATAGTAAGTAAAAGCATTAAGAGATATTTTGAATAGTATGCTATTTTTGGTATAAACAAAATCAATGAATGTACTGCATTTTATATTAAGTACCGTCCTAAGTGAATTATCGTTTAACAAATTATCCACTAGGAAATCAGAGTGTTAAAGACAAAAAAATAATGGATAAGTTTGTCTAAGTTACAAGTTTTATTACAATTAACCTTCGTTCTACTTGTAATGTTGTATACATTACAAGGTCATAGGAGGTAAACACAATGTGCCTATTCTTTTAGTTCCGTATATAGTCCTAGAGCTCCTTCTTCTTTTTCCTAACGTTATCCCGGTTAAGTACCAGGCTCCGCGTAGATTGCTGAGGATGTGACTGTTGGACGAGTTACAACCTTACGACTAATAACAGAAAGTGACATTAATCGGGTCCCACTGTTTTACGTGTCTTCCGAAACACGGAGGAGGTCGGATAGCAAATATAAACCAGTGCTATAATGGGTCACCCATCTTTCACCCGGTCAACAAGACAAACAAGAGCAACTTAACCTAGCGATCAACTCAAATGCCAACCACTGATTAGGTCACGACCTCCTCGATATAACCCTAGAGCTCCATACTTACCTAAGAGCTTCTTAATACACCCAGACTCGAGGCGGGAATCGAACCCACGACCCCGGAGCAGAAGGCAGGGTCACTGCCCACTGCGCCAACTGGCCAGTCAAACAGACATATAGTCTTATACTCCTGGATTCACTCAAAAAAGACACAAATTAAAACATTTCTGTTCGATTACTAGGCTGGACCGATTACGATGAGTCTTCCACTTCTTCTTCGAAGGTGTTAATTCCGACAAAATTTTTGGTCGGTAATAGGAGGTCTAAGAGGCAGAATTTCAGTCGATCGCTAGATTAAGCAATTCTTACCGCAACCAGGTGATAAATGGGTGACCCATTCGAACACTTGTTTGCAAATATCCGACCTCCTTCGTGTTTCGGAAAGTACGTGAAACATTAATGTGACTGAGTGATATTAACTCGTAAGATTGTGGGGGTCCTGGGGATGACCTCAGACGGCAGTTGGTCATCTTAACTCGCCCCACAGCCTCTGCAATCTAAGCGGACCCTGGTACTAGACCGGGTTAACACTAGGTAGAAGTCGTGACTAAAATTAGGAGGGTACTAAATTAATTGTGACGTTGTCACGTGTTACGTACTCACGCTCCGGGTCGCGGGTTCGATTTCGAGTCGTGACTTTTGGTAACATTTGTTATGTGGGAGACAATGTAAAGTATGCTTGATAGAATCAGGTTCCACTTTGCGGAAATACACATTATGTCTATACTATCATTATAACGAGGAAAGATTTGATTGCTTGCTTGCAATGAATAAGCTTTGAAACTGTTGGACCGTTTTGAAAAATTCTTTCACCATTAGTATCCTACTTGATCCCTGATGAACATAGGCAATAGAATATTTTCAAAAAAGTGCTTGAACGCGCTAATTACAGAAAGTACTGGTCCGATTTCAAAAATTCTGTCACTATTAGATAGCCCATTTATCGAGGAAGGCTCTAGGCTTTATAACATCACGGTAAAGGTTTTCAACTAATTTTATTGTTTTTGTTTTATTTTTAATCCCTATTTATGTCTTTCTTTGAAATTTTCAATCACTTTATACATATGACTATACTATATACGATATCTATAAGATAACCAGAAATTAAAACTTTTTTAATTGTCTGTCACTGTGTTACGGATAATCTCCAAGACGGCTAGCCTTTCGTTCCGGTAGACCCGCTGCTGACTCCATTTGTACCATATTCCCAAAACTACAAAATTGTGAGAATCTAAACATATAAAAACGTGCGTTGCAGCTGAGTACCAATCACGACTTAATAGAAAAAATTGATTAATTAATTGATTGATTGTGCTGGGAGTGGATGTCTAAAAAGGAAAGTTTGTCATAAAAAAAAGCGATTCCATCCAACTTATCTTTTTTGAAATCTGCTTACAACACAAGAAACCAATCGATTGTCACTTATTTAATTTAGAAGACTTCCATTCGGAGTGGTAAAAAGAAAAATAGTATAATTTCTTGTATCGACACGTTGTTCAGAATATGGACTATGTAAGTTTTTACAAGAAACAGTCAAGTGGGCTTTTAAAATATCATCTGCCTACGTTGATTGGTGTAATGAACCTTACATTTTAGTTCATTACTATTGAAAGCAGATAAATAAGCGTAGACCCAACGTAGACCCCCGTCGAGTCTACCGTAGACACTTGGGAGTCCACTTGGACCACTTTGGGAACCAATGATCTAAGCATAAAAACGGGAAGCGACTTTTTTATACTATGTAAAAATAACAGGCTCCTCAACTTTAAGCAAAATTATAATTCCACAATATAATTAAATAATATATAAGTAGAAAAAATCACCGTATTAAAGGTGAACAAAGTTGGGGGTTACATTTAGTAATGCAGCTAGCTGTTGTATTATACGTTGGCTTTATTTTTTCTTTTAAGATTTTCCTTGTTACCTAACTTTGTACCAGGAAGTAGAAGATTGTTGGGTGACTTAATATGGTACGTGAATGGGTCCCCCATCCGGTCGCAGCCAGAGCGACTTAACTTAGCGATCGACTCAAACGCCGACCACTGATTAGGCCACAACCTCCTCAACGGCATCAAGTTAGAAATCTCTAAAAATCTCGCTTTTAATCTACTATGATATGCATGTATTATACATAATTAAACATTGAATTGCTCTGTGTAAATACCAAAACAGCATTAAAATCCGTTGCGTAGTTTAAAATATCTACGAGTGCAAGGCCGGGAAGCGACTTCATTTTAAAAGCTTTTATTTAACTTGCAACGTACTGTGTTTGTTCGGGCGGAATCTTGCAACTCAATTTTGAAGCAGATATCTTCAAGCAATTGAACTGAAATCTTGCACACATATGTATATCGGATGACAATGCATTATTATGGTGACATATGTTGTCTGTAAACCTTATTATAAAAAGAAAATATGAAAATATAATACTCATTGGGTAATCTTTCAGAGCCACTATCGCGTCAGCAACAAACATGTGTCTCTATCGCTTCTATTTCAAAATGCTATGCCTCTATATATAACGCAGCATTCCAAATAACCACTACAGATGCTTTATCTATGCTAACTTTATTGGCGAGCGCAACGCAATACACCGTCTTTGTTGCATATAGAATGTACAAAATTCAACTTGAACGTAAGAGCAGTTTATTTATATATTAATAAGTGAAGCAAACACTTTCGGTATCACTTAACGATCACTACGCGAACGGAGGACTATGAAATTTGGCACTGTTATTTTATATAGAGGAGTATGTATGAATGCTAATATTTTTTTTATATAATATGCATTATATATACATTCCCTTCTACCTATAGTTAATCAAGGTCCTCTTTGCAGAGGATGTAGCTAGAGGACGAGTTAAGATGACTGACTGTCCTTTGACGTAATCTCCAGAACCTCCACAATCTCTACAATCTCACGACTTATATCACTAAGTGACATAATCGGGGTGGCTATACGCCTTTTTTCTTTTCTTTTGTCGCTGGGAAATGCAGCGCGAAAAGAATTTCCTAGCGACAAAAAAGATAAGAAGAAAGCGTATAGCTTGTGCTAGAAAGAAGTATGACAATAGCTCAGCTATTAAGCTATACGCCTGGTTATATGAGAAATAGAAAGGTGTGCCTAAAACTAAATGTCAACTGTCCTCAACTAAAGCGCTGGACTCTTTCTTACCCTTCATTATTATACGTTTTTATGGAAAAACAAGAACAGTTGTTTTATAATATTTGTATAAAAGAAATGGTCGAAAAATTTAATATCTATATATAGGAAGATTTAAACTTCCTTTGTATATTTATAAGGTACAAAATATTATCATATTAGGATCAGTACAGTACAATGGGACGCACAGAAAATTTAAGAAGCATCAGTCTGGCCACTTTGGCGGCGAACGCAGGATGTATCCGGATCATTAACATGAGAAAGCAAACCGTATACACAACGTTGTTTAGTTATTTTAATACAGATATTTTCTTTGTAAATGAAAATTACGTGTCCCTGTCTTCAGATCAGTTCCCAGAACCGCCCGACCGATTTCAATGAAATTATGTGAGTGTGCTTTTCATCTGAAAGGGAAATTTTTAAATATACTGGTATTTAGTTTTTAGCTAAAACGATTTTTTGTATTTCTGGTGTAAAGGTGCATAATACAATAATAATTATTTTTATCATAGACTACACCTGTGCCCGCAAATTCGTTCACGTCAAATTAGGTAAAAAAATTGATTCAGTTTTATTTTACCTATTTAAAAAAGTAGATATATATAGCCTACAGTCTTCCTCGACAAATGGGCTTTCTAACACTGAAAGAATTTTTCAAATAGGATCAGTACTTCTTGAGATTAGCGCGTTCAAGTAAACAAACAAACAAACAAACTCTTCAGCTTTATATTTTAGTATAAATATAAACACGATAGGGTGACAGTTTAGAACGGCTATTTTAACCCGTCTCTATAAAAAGAGAGTAAGGATGTTTCTTTAATAATTAAAAACAACTTAATTACAGGTAGTGCCACGTTTGAATTAGGCCAGCACGTTCGGGTACTAGTACCTCTTTCATACATGAGATCGCCGTTAAGTGGCGGCAATGCTGTAACGGTATTGTTGTCGCGTTTCGAATGGTTTGTAAGACTTCCCGGTGGCCTAAACTCGTCATTAAAGGGAGGCAACGCATCTGCTAGCCTTCCAGTCGTGCAGATGTCCATGGGCATGGGTAGGTACATAGGTGCTTGCTGCCTGCTCGTTTGCCCATTATAACATAAAAGAAAAAAAAAACAATTAATTACTTTTAAGTTCATTTGCATGAAAAGTTCACAGATATTCAAGAAACGTATAGTTTCTAATTGGAAATTTAACAAACTGAAGATAAATGATACTAAGCAATGGCAGAAAACAAATAAAGTTCCTGAAGGTTGTTCATTTATTAGCAGTCGAAGCGACCAAAAATGTAACAGTTAGGCCTCATTCGCACGAGGGTTAAAAAAGCGTTGCGTTAAATCTCGGCGTTGGCGCTGTTTTAGTGTCATTCATAAAAAATTATAGTGTATATGTAGTACAGAATCTTAAACTGCAGCATTTATGCTGAGGTGTAGACCTTTTTGGCACAGTGACCCTAAATTCACAATTATTAATTTTTTTTAGTACATTTTTATTGCTTTTTTTATGGTTTTATTTCTTTTATTTTATAATGATAAGCTGTTACTTGTTAGATTACATTTTTGTGTTAAGGTTATTTACCAAATAAATGTTGTATTTTATTATTTTATTATAGGGCTTAATACTTGTAGCACAAGCTTTTAAATAAAACTGGCCAAGAGCGTGTCAAAACACGGTGAATTGGAAATTGCCTAGTTCTCGAAATTCGGGAACTAGCCAATTTCCCGTTAAAATAGAAATCTAAAGAGATTTGCTTCGGAAGCGAGATGCAAGCTTTGAAAAGAGAAAGTATCTTTGGGAAACCCATTTGTGCCACCTTGTGACGTCACACTTTCATGGTCTATTGGGATCGAAAACCTGGTTATATTATACCGTAATACCTTGCTTACAAGAAACACTCTTTCAAAAATCTATATTTTATAAGCTTGTCCTTTATAAGAATGAACTTTATCCATCATTAGCAACTCGATACGGCGACTTGCATTTGGCCAAAAATGTAGTGGCTGTGCCCACCTTTTTTGAAGGCTGAATCCGCGCCTGTGTCATAGCCAACCACTTTCTCACCCAATATTACTTCGAAATTCACTTCAACTGAGACTGCAATAAGTAAGAAATCTCTTTGCTGTCATCCAACCTAATGCTTCACGTGGATTTAAATAAAAGTAAGTAAATCTATCAGGCATACACACTTGTTCTTACTGGCATAATTGAGTAGAAATCTAGAAAGCAAACTGAACTTTACGCTAGAAATATCAAGATTTAAAGTTGATTAATGGCCAGGATTCAATATCTTGAGACCGTATCAAGTGCTCTAGGCTACAGAGGAAAGGTGGGATACCGCAGCCGCCGCAGAAATTTAATAACGTTCAAGCCCCAGCGATGGTTATTACGTTATCGGGGCTCTGACCTTGTGCACCGTTACACGTTTCTATGAATACTCGCTGCTGATTTTTTGCATATTTAATGTTCCAAAAATGTTTTCAGAATTGATAAGATAGATTTATTATATCTTAATAAAGGAACTTATAATAATCACTTACGTACAGTATAGTGTTACAACTGTACAGTTTATTTTTTGTAATATTTTTATAATATGACAATTTTTTTACTAGATGGAAACTGGATGACGTAATTGAGAAAAAAAGATGGCCTGATGGTCGAAATTCGGCCACAAACCGTTACAGATGCTTACTCATATAGTAAGCATTTATTTAAAGTACATAGTATGCAAGGGGCCTAAACTCGTCATTAAGGGCCGGCAGCGCATCTACGGGCCTTCTGGTCGTGCAGATGTCCATGGGCGCTGGTAGGCACTTCGGTGCCTGCTGCCTGTTCGTCTGCTCGCTTGTAACATAAAAAAAAAGCGCAGTATTCAATGCTTTTGGAAGTCTTGGCGCATAAAAAGTTTATCTCACTATGAATTAAAATTGTTTTGCTTAAGACAAAAGAAAACATACTTAAGAGACAGTGTACATACATGGGTACATAGTTATATAAATTTTATATTCGATCGCCTTTAAAGTACGATCTACGAAACAAGAAAAAGTATTATCAAAATCGTTACATAAATGGCGGAGTGAGTGCGTAGCGTACATACAAAATAATAAATAAACAGACAGTCGAACTCTGTATCCCATCCTCTTTAAAGTCGGTTTAAACTTCACGTCTGCGAGCCTTCTGGTGGCGCACATGTCACATAGGTGATAAACCGACAGCTCGTTTTCCCCCTGTAATATAAAAAAAAGATATTAACATTCTCGTTTAAGCATTTGGCCCTCAAATATAAAAACCTCACCATCCATCAAACAAGCTAAACAAATAGCCCCCACCGCAAAACTGTAAAACATCCGAAACGGTAAAACTTTGGTCATCAAAGAAGCTTTTAATGGAAATACGCTTATGGAAACCGCATCAAACGTTTGGAAAATAAATTGAATTAACGCACTTTTATCTTTAACATAAAACGATCTTAGCCCTACATATAAACATAATAACATTGAATTCGTTCTAAATTTAAAAGGCACCCGATACTCCACTCGGGTACACTTTCACCACCCACAACTTTTAAACGGCTCAACCGATTTTCATATTCATATTAATTTATTTAATTGCACATGATTATAATTATACACGATGCCCCGTTAGGGCGTTGCAATTTTAATGGTTAAATTTTGTATCGAAATTATTTTATATTAGTATAATTTTATAAAAAAACAAGCCTTTTAAAAGAACTTTTGGAGGGGGCTTGCCTGATATTTTCAGGCAGGGCGTTCCGCAGTCGAGTAGATACCGCAGTAAGTGAACTATAAGTAAAACCGTTTACAAGATGGGACTGATAAAGTGAGATTTTCTGCTGTAAGTAATCGCCGGGGGAGTGCCTGGCTTTTCATTGAAGAAAGAAAAATAAAAAAATATTATTTTAAAGTTGGCAACCCTAATGATAATTATCGATGCTTCGGCGTTTTCCGTTACCGAAGACAATAACCCTGACTCATTTTATCAACATAAAACTCTGCTTATTAGCGGGCGATTGGTAATGAACTGTTTTAAAAACTGTGCGATGGAAAACTTGGTAATAAAAACGCCCAAACATCTGGAAACCAGAGTGCAATGTATAATATATTACAGTGAAAGTTCACTTATCGCGAAATCTCGAAAGTCGCGGGACATACAAAGACGAAATTTGCAAAAACATTTACAGTTAGTAGACATGTTTTTTTTATAAACGCTAAGAATGGATTTTTCGATAGGGCCAGATTTAGAAGTTAAGATAACAGACTGCCGTGTGACGTCGTCCCTGAAACCACCACAACCTCACTACTAATATCACATAGTGAAATTAATCCGGGCCCACTGCTTTACGTGCCTTGCCGAACACAGAGGATATTTGAAAAGCAGTGTTAGAATAGGTCACCCATGTATTACTCGGCCGCGCTTAAAACCGCTTAACCTGACGATCGACTAAACTGCCGGCTACTGATTACGCAACGAACTCCTGAAAGTTCCGATATAATCTGGTAGCAACTAAAACGCAAGATATTAGTTATCTGAGAGTCAAACGATGTCCCTTCCACGTAAATTGAGGAAATGCACTCTTTGACATTGGTATTATGAATTCCAATGATCTTCCTGTAATAAAGTACCTTTAATTAGAGGTAGCGCCACGCTTGCAGTACTTTTGGCCTGCAAAAACTTCGATGTCTCCTTACAATCAAGTAGACTGTACGCTCGCTACCAACCTTAGTATACAGTATATTAGTAAATTTTTCTGATGTGGGAGCGGACGTCACGTGAGTTAGTACGAATGTCAAATTAATTAGACGCACTGGAATTCCTCTGGCTGGTAAGCACAATGTTAGAGCCAATTTTAATATAATTCACTGATTTACCAAACAAAAGTTTCCTGTATATTCCAGTTCGTTGGAATGTTTCCTATACATCTGAGTTTATTGGAATATATAGGGAGCGAGTGCATACGTTTGAGGACTCCACTAAAAAATTACACCTTATTAACTATGTATATGTATGTACCTTTTTTGAAAAAAGAAGGAAATATATAATACTAGTGGACCGGTAGACGTTGTCCTGCCGGAACGTTGGGTTACTTACATTTACTACATTCTATATCCTATAAGATTATTTCCCGCTCTCGTCCCCTTTCCCGTTCCGTTTCCGTTCCATTTCTTTTCCCGTTCCCGTTCCCGTTACAAATGGTTCACTATTTTGACGTTAATGACTTAAACATTAATACATATGTCTGTCGCCGGCTATTTTATAGAACTATGTTATTAGATAAAAATTTCCTTCATACATTATACACGTGTAACTCTAACGGTTTTTAAAACGCACGCCAGAATAGCTCGCAGATGGCAGAATTTTCTCGTACATACTTGACATTTATCGTTATATTTTGGTCGATTCACACAATATCTTTATAATTTATAGTCTATTTCCTTTTCTGGTGTATAAACTACATTCTTGTAAAGTTTTATTAAGATCCATTCAGTACTTTTTCCGTGAAAGAGCGTCAAACATACATCCAGACATCCATACACCCGTGTGTACAAACTTTCGGGTTTATACAGGGGTATATAGATCTTAAACTGCTATACTTAAATAAGGTATTAATTTATTGTTTATAGTTGCTATGCAGTTTTATTTATCTTGAGAAGAAATTTGCAATTTGCGCATACATTGCTTTTTCAAAGATTTTTGATATTATAGGTGTTAATGTGATGGGACATATAGGTACTTATACATACTTATAGGGACTTATAGGTGTTAATGTGATAGATGGAAGCAAGCGCCAGCCAGCGAAAGATTTGTTCAGCGAAAGATAAATGAGGATTCTGTTAAGTCTAAGATCGATGAAAGTACCTGATGCGTAAGATGGAAAGACGTCATCTTGCGTCGAGTTTACTAGAGTGCTATAATATGCTGGGAAGGATACCAGAGGCTTCTGTTTACACATAACTCATAACCGAGTGCCCAGTTCCACGCAGGATAAAACATTCACGCGCATAAATCCTTCGTTCGGCGTCAGTAAACATCGCACCAAAAAATAAACAGAGTCGCGTTCACACGCATGTGAAAATCGTGCATTTTGTTTTTATATGGAACCTTTGAACCTGGTACATGTGCATTTAATAAACGTTCTTGTGTAGAAGATAAGTTAACAATGGGGTCTGATTCACCATCCATCAGTAATCATCTGCCATACATAATTATCTTATTGATTATTTGTGAAGTAAATGTATGTGAGGAGGTCGTGGCCTAATCAGAGGTCAGCATTTGAGTCGATCGCTAGGTTAACTGGATGATAGATGGGTGACACATTCTAGCTCTGATTTATATTTGATATCCGACCTTCTCTGTGTTCCGGAAGGCACTTAAAACATTGCGGCCCGATTAATGTCAATGAGTGATATTAGTCGTAAGGTTGTAGAGATCGTGGTGGTTCCGAGGATGACGTCAGGTGGCAATCGGTCATCTTAACTCGCCTTACAGCCCTCTGCAATCTAAGCGGACCCTGGTACTAGACTGGGATAACGCTAGGAAGAAGATGCATCACTCGGCTACAGTAAAAACTGCTTAACTTTGTGGTCGACTCACATTCCGATCACTGATAAGGACACGACCTCTGGAACATTACTAAAGCGTTATGTATATCTAGAGAAAAAATCGTTAGAACAACGCTCTATTAGACAAGATATCGATTCAATTCGTACACACTCTTGTGTATGAAGGAAAATCATAATTATACTAAAAAGTTGAAAATAAAATTTAAAAAAAAATAAAATTTTAAAACAAGCTTTTATACTGGTAACTGAAATGAACTAAAAACTTTAAAATAATTTCTATTCTATAATTCTCCACTTTTTTTTTTAATAAAAGCATGTTACGTCTTCCTTTTTTCTTTAACATAACAGACTTTTATTAAAAGACAAACTGGATTATGAGGTACCTATGAAATGGTGTATTTATTATCAGAATGAATTTTTTTTTGTAACCAGCAATAAAAGCTTTTTTAAAAATCTTTTTTTCTTTATTTTTTTTTTTTTTTATCTCATATAAAAATACACTTATGATTTTATTTAACAATGATTATTGTTTGCCATAGCCATATGTAACAATTGTAACGAAAGCAAGTTAAATTTTAAAATTCAAATGATGTTTTATTTAAGTAGAATTTTACAAGCTCTTTTGAATCTTCTAATATTTTAAAAGCTACCACTGATTTGGAAAAGTCGAGCCACGAGAAGAATCAGCAAGAAAATCGTTAGCCACTCTTTTAAAAATTGTTCTTACAAAAATTCTGTTTTAGCTGTTTTATCCTTAATATAGTCTCCGACTGTATAATACGCCTTACAAACAAGCATGTTCTTAACATATTGTTTAAATTAAGTATAGACAAATTTAATATAGCCTCGGGGATTTTCTTATAGAGACATATACACGATTTATGTAGCCTACCCAAACGCAGAAACGGAGTCACATGTTTATTCCTGCTTCTAGTTTGCATATCAGGCATGTCCCAATTTTTTTTTATAAAGTGAATATTTTTCTAACAAACATAATATTGGCAAATAGATACTGTGAAGCAACTGTAAGTATACCTATGTCTACATCTATCGCGAAGGGAATTACGTGGCTTTAGATTATAAATCGACCGTACGGCTCCCTTTTGTAACACAAAAATTTTTCTTATGTCGGCTTTCCCCAAATCAGAATTTTATGAGACTTCACTATGAAAGTATGAAGAATATACAATTTTAACTGTTTCGACATCTGTTACTTGTCTTATTTTCCTGACGGCATAAAACTTATAACTATATATCTGGGACATTCAGGGATTCTGTTTATTAAGGATTTTGATGGAATTCTCTGTAAATCAGCATTATTCTCATATAAATATCAAAGACTGAAACACGTAATGAGTTATCATGTATCTCCTAATTTAATAAATAGTAATTATAGTCATTATGCAATTCAGTATTAATTTTACTTCTTTAATTCAAAATGTTTACATAACAAAGAAGTTCATGATCTTCTTTCACATTTCATTTCGTATGATTTCAAACGATTTATAATATACAGTCCACTCACTCAACACAATTTTGTATTTTAAATCATACGAAAACTTATGCTAACCTACGGGTTTATTAACTTCAGTAAGAAAGATGTCCTAGCCAATAGGTGGCCCTAATTTAGTAAAGGTTTATCTCATAAAAAATATATATGCGAAATGAAGCCAAGTTTCATGGTTGTCGATTTCAACGACAAAAGAAGTGAGATCTAAGTGGGTGTCAAGTTCAGTGGTCAGTCCTGAAATTAATTGGAATAACAACACAAAATATTTTATGTTAAATTTAACAATATTATTGTTAAGCTTGGGATTCATGATTTGGCGCCTGTCCTTTGCTTAGCAATACCAAAAGCAGGGTTCATATGTATGTTTTTTATTGTAAATGTACAATGATGCATATAAATATTATCTTTATGTTTACCAGAGTGATGACGGACTGGCAGGAACCCTTCGAGGCGGCAAGCAACAAGGGCGTCTGCTGCTCATGATCCAAGGTCTCCATGTCCGAACCTTCCGACACCAAAAACTCAACCACGTGAACATGGTTGTACTTCGCAGCGCAGTGGAGTGGAGTCATACCATCCTCGTTGCATAATTTCAGACACGCCTGTACCTCTTCGGGCTGCCAGTAGAACATTGTTCTTAAGACTTCTAGACGTCCCTGCGAAATAAAAATATATTAAAAGTCAAAGTTTGTTTATTCATACTCTTTCTGATGCAAAAGTACTTATAAATGTTATATGGCATATATTTTTTAAAGTTTTTATAAGTATTTTGATAATTTAGTGATATAATATATTTATTTATGACACAGAACAAAGAACAGAATATGACATCACTTAAACTAATATAAAAAATATCAAACTTCTGGACATTTCATACTCCATAAACAAAAGTGTATACGACTACAATATATAATACAATACAATATACAATACAATATCTTATTTAATTTTATTAAAGTTAAAACAATATTATTCAACGAAAAAAAAAACTTATTTAAGAGACTCAATCCCAATTAAAATTGTCTTTAAAAATAAATTAAGTTACTTGTTATGTCTAGTTCCTTATTATGAGAGCTTATATCATTATATAAACGACACATTCTTACTATAGGATTGTAAAACGAAGTATTATTTTTGTAAACGCCTCATTTAAATTTAAATGGGGCGTGGCAATCGGAGTGGGCTTACTTTAGAAGCTGCAATACAGAACTTGTACTCGATCCCACAAAGGAAATGCCGGTTTTAATGCCGAAAGGAAGGTGTGGACAGCCCTAAACAGATTCCGGACCAACCACGGAAAATCGAATCACCACCTTTACAAATGGGAACTAAGAGATTCAACACAATGTGACTGCGGAGCACCAGATCAAACCCTGTCGCATGTTGTGAACGAGTGCCCAATCCGTCTTCTCCCCGGCGGCATATCTGAGTGGCACTCTTTTACAGTAGCAGCGGTGGCGTAGTTAAGGAATCTGGACTTGAAATTTTGATCCATATAGGATGCCATACGCAATTATAATGATGGTTTTTACGCTTAAATCTGAAAGGTTTAGGTTACGACATCTGTACAAAGTGTTGATACATATCTAAGACCGAAAGTAATACAGGAGAGTCTATTTTATAGTGCAATATTTTATAAAGATATATGAGTAAGGCTGCATCCCGCCTTGCTTTTAATGATATCACATGATAATAACAATAATAAATATTCTTTATTCTCGTAACAAAATGGTGTGATACATTTGAATCGTGAGTTCCTGACCCCTGAACTAGATAAAACTGTGTTTCGGGAGCCAGTGCCCATCCTAAAGCTAGGTACATTTACCATTATATAGCAACTAATATATTATTTAACTATTATAGATATTAATCAGCTCTACTTGCATAAGTGCTAAGTGCTTAATAAACTATGCCGACCTGTTCTCCAAGCCAAAATTCGGAGATGTTTTTGAATCAATTCAATACGATCCGAGTGAATATTGTAGAAAGGAGAACAAATAGTTGATGCATATTCAGGAGCCTATAGCACCAATGTTCCTCGAGATTCTGTACTCCGTTTGCGAGAACGGAGGCCATTGTGCTCACTCTGTTGGCGGCGGTTGCTCCCAATCTGCTGCTGACTCTTTCTCTCAGGTCCTTCTTCGCTTCCGTCGTCGTGACGACTACAATGTCTGTTTCGGGGAGGAAGTTATTTATAATCCACATACTCTTGCCGCACCCTGGCATACCGTTACTCCATACAATTTCGGGTACTTTCCATTCCACACTTTACATCTCCGTGTCCTAGGTGATTGCTGTCCTGTCCACCTGGTCTTTACTTCGTTTAGGGGATGATTACATTCGTGGCACTGAATGCTACCATATGCCACGTCGTCTTCTGATGCTTGAGGAGTGCTGAGGTTTCGTTGTTGTAGATGGTTACCTCAGCATCATCGAGTAGGACCTTTAGCAATCTCTCGTCTCCACGATGGAACGATTCTAGGATTTTGCTATAGCCCTTTTTCTACACAGCACTTGAGGCTTCTGTTGGCGCTACTAACTCGATGATTGCGTTAGTCGTGTGGTCCTCTGGTGCGTTGTCTGTCCTCTGTCCTCGTAGACCACAATCTCATGCTGGGCAGAGGATGAAATGCATCCCAGGAAATCGGCAGCTGACCCTTCGTCGACGCTCGCCGACATGAAGTCTATGCTTACGACACGTTGAATGGAGCATCGCTGTGCTACTCGGGAGTTCTGTCGATGACTAGCACTGTCTTGTTTTTGTATCTCACAAGACGGCACTTTACCCCTGCGATCTTTATCTCCTTCAGCGAATTGTGCTTCTGTCTACTCATAGCGATCCTGGAGGATTTTCCTTTCAGAAGAACAGCTAACCCTGGTGACATGTACATATTGTTTCTGTCAGGATCATAGCAGAAACTAATGGCCAGCCGTTGCCGACAGTCGTTTAGTGCTACTGCCTTGATGTGCAACCCAGGTGTAGCGTCAGCGTACTTTGCCCAGAGTTTGGGGCTCCGGTATTTTCTCGTCTAGTGGAGTTAACGGATGGCCAAGTGATGTTCCTCTTGTTGGCGATTCGGAAGATCCTCTTGACGTAGTCAAAGAAGAGGAGTCTTGACTTCTTTCTTACTATCATGATTGGTAACTCTTCTGGTGTAAGCTTCGTAAAGAAACGAATTTCTAGATCTTCTCTGGCTGACTAAAATCTCGTAAATTCTAGGATCAAGTACCTACTTATTCAGTTGTAAGTCATCAACATCCTATTGATAGGTACTGCGACACCCAAATTAGTCTTATAAATTGCGGCTAACAAAGGGCATAACAAAGGTCGTAAGTGATGATATCAATCATCACCGGACAGATTGCAAATGCGCAATTTGGACATGCATAGGCGACTGTAGGACAGACGAGGATTCAAGGAAGATGCAAGCTACTTCTAGCCGCCTATATTTGGGTCATCTTCAAGTTAGCTTATATATACGTGAGACTATTCCGATGTGATAAAGAAAACGGCCCGATGCCGATTTCAAGGGTTCATTTACCATGTTATAAATGCATTTTAATACAATTCTATTACTTTTAAATAAGAACTAAAATTGCATAACTGAATTACCAATAAATTGTGGCTAGCAAAATTCCCGCAACACATCTCAATTGAAATTAAGCCTTAAGTTTCACTGTTTACAATCAACTATTCAATGTAGCCATATCAAACAGTTATGTTTCAAATGCTTTAAAGGCTACTTTCGAATAACGAATACGTTCCATTGGTTTGAATAAACGCAATACAAATTAATGTATTCAGTTAATGTAGGTTTTATTGCAGTGTCATAAGGTGTATATTTCTGTAAATGTGTTCAAATATAATTTCGTATTTTAAACATGACAGCAGGAGCTCGAGTGCGACGGAATGCATCGAATTACTGTTACACATGAGACGATGTGTAGAAGATTTTAAGTAATTAAAAAAAAACTGTATTATAGTCATATAAACAAATTAAATAAATAAACAGTTTAAAAATATAATAATTTAAAAATAATAACAATAAATAACCAGATTTAAATTAAATCAATTTAATTCAATATAAGGAAAAAATCTTAACAAAGAAGGATCTCAAAAACTCTACTACTCTACTATTCTACCTCGTTTAAAAGCGAAGCTAATTAAAGAATTATTCGCATTCAGACAAAGGTCTGCAATCCAGCCTTTAGATCCTATGATAAGTCTAGGAGGGGCATTGAATTTTCATTAGATTAAACGTGTTACGTAAAATAATAATATTTAATATTTAACTGAGGAGGAGAGTCGGCCGTGGCTTAATCAGTGGTCGGCATTTGAGTTGATCGCTAAGTTAAGTTGCTCTGGCTGCGAGGGGTGATAGATGGGTGACCCCTTCTACCTCGTGCAGATGTTCATGGGCGCCGGTAGGCACTTCGGTGCCTGCTGCCTGCTCGTCTGCCCCCTTGTAACATAATAATAATTTAAAAAAAAAGTACGTAAAACAGTGGGTCTCGATTCATGTCACTGAGCGATATTAGTCGTGAGATTGTTGGCGTTCCGGTGAAGACTTCAGACGGCAATTGATAGTAGACCCTAACTAACCCCACAGCCACATCCTCTCAAATTTAAGGGCACCTGGTACTAGACCAGGATAACGCTAGGTTGAAGAATAAAGCCTGTAGTATTTTTATGACGTAGCAAACCAGCAAAAATTTAATCTGTGCAATGTTGATTATCACCTTATAAAAAAAAAATATAAGAGTATGTAACCACGTAGCCACAGATTCAGGTCATTTGGCCGCTACTCGCACTATGTAAAGTACTTAATATTCTAGATTAATTCACCCACGCATACAATTATAAATTTGCATCTAATATACGCAGTGTGTTACAAAACTAGACACGTACTATTTGAGATTATGCAAAATAACTGCATTTCATTATGGACTAGTAGTTAATGTAAAAGGTGCATGATAGTACGTAGGTATAGTCGAGCGAGAAAGTGCTTTACCGTTTTGAATGACAGCTTCTGGCTAAAGCAAATTTTGTTAAGGGTTACTGTTATGCCGGTGCCAGACATAGTTCAAAGTGTTTGTTCACCTTTTCCTTGAAGTCTACAAAGTTCTACAAAACTTTGTGAAGTTAGTTAGTTAGTTGCTATGTCTGGCTCCGGTATAAGAAATGAGCGTAATCCGTAACAAGCAAAAATAAACCTTTTAACTAATTGACGTGCAAATGACTTTCGACCTTAGTATGGCAAACCAATTTCTTGGTCGACTGTACATGGTTTTAGGTAGATTTAGTTCGTATTTGGTAAGAATGTGTAGCGCCCATACAAGTTGACTAGGCAGGGCGCAATAAATAGACACGACGACAGTTTTTTTTTAACATGAGGATTATAATCTCTGGGATGGATATCTGACTGCCACAAGGACCAATATTGAAGTCTAAGCGATTGAAAACTCACAGTATTCCACCTCGTCCTTAGCTAAGTGGTGATTTAAGGTGTGAGATTGCTGTGCATTTGCACAGCAATAACACAGTGTCTCTACCTGTGGTGTTTGAGACCAAGCCACACTACCACAATATACATTTAGTCCACTTTATACCAGTTATAAGCATCAATATCTTATTTTAGAATGTACCTTCAAATGCAACTTGGGAGCAGTGTGTAAAGATAATATCAAAAGATCCCCGGTATGTGACTTTCAAGAAGCTAAATGAGAAAAAGCAAGCTTTCAATGCTTACAAAACACAAAAATTGAAAGATGAACGAGAGGAACAAAGGTAAGATCTGTTTGATATAGCCTGTTAGCACCCCGTAGTCGCACAGTGCGAAAATTGCTGCCATATCCACCATGCTGTTGTTTTGGTTTTGACAAATTAGCTGACCCGATACTGGGATATGGGTAAGGTGAATTGATTTATAGATGATAAATCACTTCACACAAATTTTACGATTTTTTAAGTAAACCCCCCCTCCTCGCCCACTCCCTTTCACAGGTTGTCATATTTTCGAAACCCTTGGTGTGACGTATTATAAATAATCAGAAGAAAACAGGAGGTGCGTTTTGACCGTGCCTACTGTTAATGTCAAACTTTAAACCTTTTATGAGTCAGATTACAGGTTCCAGGTGTTTCTAACATATAAAATTGTTAGCTACAGATATTTCATACATGCAAATAATATTTAATCTGTAACACATGAATATTTTACCAGTAGAATTTTTCGTTTATAATTGCAGGTTAAAAACTAAGAAAAATAGAGAAAATTTAGAAGAGTTTTTACTGAGTTGTGATCGTGTGACGTCGCTTACCAAATATTACAAGTGTGAAGAAATGTTCAACAATCTTGATGGATCCAACAATGAATAAAATCTGCCCTAGTGAACACTCTAACTGACTTCGTAATATTGGATAGTAGAGTCTTCAAGGATGGCCTTTCGTCTAAATACAGTGTGCATAATAAGTCTAGCTTTATGTTGTATATGATTTTAAGAGGGTAGGAGATATTCTGTGTTGCCCAGTGAGCACTCTAAATGACATCGAAATATTGGATAGTAGTCTTCAAGGATGGCCTTTTGTCTAAATACAGTGTGCATAATAAGTCTAACTTTATGTTGGGTATGATTTTAAGAGGGTAGGAGAGAATCTGTGTTGCCCAGTGAGCACTCTAATTGACATCGAAATATTGGATAGTAGAATCTTCAAGGATGACCTTTTTTTATAAATACAGTGTGCAACATAAGTGTAGCTTTATGTTGGGTATAATTTTAAGAGGCTAGGAGAGAATCTGTGTTGCCCAGTGAGCATCCTACCTGACATTGTGATGTTTGCCCAAACATTTGTCGCGTAACGACACGCCATAATGATGCGCGCGGGAACACGCGTGTTTGTCTATCTGTTTAGTGTCGCGTATGCCGGTGTTAGAGTGCGTACAGTCTAAAAATGCACGCCCTTCCACAACATTCCATTACTTTAAAGTGTGAAAGTGAATAGTAATTGCGACGCTTGCCTGTGCGTGTGCAGCGATGACTAAAAAGGCAATGATATTGATGAACTTGCGTGTATTGCGGCGAAACGCTATTTTGCATGTAGAGGTGAATACTTTGGAAGGCCGTGCATTTTTAGACTAAACGCACTGTACACGGGCTGTACTTTTTCTGCTCATAGTATAAAATTAGAATGACTATTCACACGCCCATTTAAAGTACGTCCTCGATAGCTCAATGATTAAAATGATAGACTAAAGTTTACAAGGATTCGATTCGCCCCCGACTTAGTAGGGCTATTCTCGTATCCACTTATAGGCCAAGTATTATGTTTAGTTGAACATATATGGAACATTGTGTAATTAAGTACGTGTACCTACGATATCCAAGTTTCTCACAAGAGTTGCATGATTTACGTTTTTCTAAAACCTTGCAATCAGTCGTAAATATAGTTATAGTAAACAAGATATTGGTCTTTATGAATATTAACGCGTAGTAACGTACGTATAGCCTTGGATCGGCGTTCGATATAGGTACCGGCGATGGTTCGTAATTAGATACGTGTATAATATGTTAATAACACTTCCGCAGTTAGTTATATGGACCTACTCGTTTCCGAATGTTAACTCAAAAGGGCCAGGCAAGGGCATTGCTTATCTATACTAATATACATATAAAGCTGAAGAGTTTGTTTGTTTGTTTGAACACGCCACTAAATAATATGAAAAAATTTTGGACTTTCATACAGACTTGCGAGAGACGAGTCGGAAAATCAGCTTATAACGAACGTCTACTAACTACCGCTATGCTAAATTTCAAGTTTTTAGCAAGTTTCAAGTCTGTTTTATAGAATCGCAAGTGCCCTTATACATACTTCATACATACTTCTATAATCTGGCCTTGTGGAAGAATCCGTACGTAGCGGATGTCTATTAACTGTTATTAATCTTTGTTATACACGCGGTTTTCGATATTTCGTGGTAGGTAACCGTTGTCTTTATTTAAATAGATAGAACATGGCCGTACATTATATACATGGTTTTTTTTTTACAACGAACTCACGACATTATTGAGATGTTTTTTTTTTGTAAAATGCAAGTCTTTTTTTTTTGTATGTTACAAGGGGGCAAACGAGCAGGCAGCAGGCACCGAAGTGCCTACCGGCGCCCATGAACCTCTGCACGACCAAAGGCCAGCAGATGCGCTGCCGGCCCTTAATGACGAGTTTAGGCCACCGGGAAGCCAATACCCTAGCGATATAAGAACCTATGTATAATAAATAACTAAATATATACAGGACTATATGACACACGGACGTCTTAATACAAGTATTACGAGCTTACAACAAGATAACATATTACGTAGGTTATTGTGCTTGCCTAGGTAACGACTGATATGTGTGAGAGAGAGAGTGTGTGTGTATGTATGTGTGAATATTTTATTTATATGCATTAAACACATATGTATACATGAACCCAGCAGGCGCCAAATTACTAATTGTATTTTCTACTAACTACGCAGTATTGTTATCATTAATCACTACATAATCGATCAAAAAGGACGATTTTTCTGCTTAGAACCAAAACAGTGAAGTAATGTTGTGTACAATTTAATCAATGCACTGTTTTCTTTCATTTTCATATAAATTTACCACATAGGTTTTATGTCTTAATTTCATATAAAGTGTGTGATACAAAAGATACTGGCTTAAAAAAAAATCAAGCAAATAAAAACGAAAAAAATAGACGCGCCTTTTTATGCCATTGTAATACTGTGATATACCATATTTAACAAGGAAATTTAAAAAATGTAACTGGACAGTGAAGTAGTAGAAAGAAAAGTACATAACACGTCTTGCTGAAGTGAGTAATTAATGCACATGAGTGCATATGTTAATTTAATAACTGTATAATTTTTTATTACGAACTCCCCTATGACATTCGGAAGATGTATTTAAATAAATTTAAACCTTTTATAAAACGTAAACTGATTTAAAAATCCTATTTTAATATAAAGGATTATTTAAGTGATGATAATGCTTTGAAATAAATTACTCCAACAAATCTGAATTACTGTTAAATAATAATAGCAAAAAAATATCCGGTTGCGTTTGTTATGTGTACTTCTCAGTACAGAGCGCAAGAAACCCTAGTAACTTAGTTTTTAAGTAGTAAACTTTTCTACCAAATCTATATTTAACAACAATTTTATATATATATACGATATAGATGAAAGCTCAGTGACAGCGCTGTCATTGGGACAGCTATTATCTCTTGCATTTAATTTACTTTGAAAAAATAAGTTATTGTAACCCCAAATTCCCAACTTCGCAGCAGAGCGTTACAAACACGTAAATTGAAATAAAAGTTTGCACTGCATGCACAGATTATATTATGTGTTACTTTTATTATAATTTGATTTCTTTATTTATTCTCTCTTTATAAAAAGTTGTTATAGATTTTATTTAACTGTTTGCTTGTTTTTGTGACTGTCCTCAAACGTTTAGTGTATATTGTTTAATATTTACTTATATATGTATGCGGTGTGGTGATCCAGCAAATAAATACTTTCTTATCCTTATTCTCATTATATAACACATTTGTGTATATAATTATATATTCAATAACGACGATTACATTGTTCTATACAGTATTATATTAATAAATAACTGTTATATTACAATTTAGTTGTTTGTAATGCTCTAATGTAAAGCTGGGAATTCGGGGTTGCAACAACTTAACTTGTATCGATATGTCGAATAATTACCGCGACCAGGACGTAGACGGGTGAACCATTGTAACAATAATTTTAAAATATCCGACTTCATTCGTGTTTCCCGATTAATATCATCCAGTGATGTTAGTTATAGAAATTGTGGGGGTTCCGTGGATGATGTAACCCGGGTACTACGAGTAACAATTAAGGAACAAACCTTTAACAGTTTAATAACCAATAGGCATTTTGAATAGTTAACGAGGAGATCGTGGTCAGCATTTGATGCGATCGCTAAGTTAAGTAGCTCTTACTGTTACCGGGTGATACATGGGTGACCCATTTTAACACTGGTTTTATATTTGATATCCGACGTCCTACGTGTTTCGGAAGACACGTAAAACAGTGGGACCCGAATAATATCACTGAGTGTTGTTAGTCGTGAGATTGTAGAGATCGTGAGGGTGTCGAAGATGACATCAGATGCCTTTTCTCCCTTAGGAACTCAAGATAAACTCGCTGCGAAATCAAAGCTAACGTTTGGGGACGCATTCGTAAAAAATGCTTTAACGTATTAAATTATAGTGTACTAAGGCATAAAAACAAAGTTGTAGTTTTTGGCTTGTACATAATAAAGGTACCTACCATGAGGCTCCTAAATGCTTTGCCGGCCTTTTAGAATGGATTCGAGCCAGTAGGAACTCTTAACAAACGGAACGAAACGCGACAACTTGCCATCACTTCAAGTTCATCTTATGTGAGCAAGAGATACTGGTACCTGGACGCACCTAACTTATTCAGTTGCAGACAAAAAGGACTGCAAGCGAGGCGCTACCTCTAACTCAAATAAGTTGCTAACGACTACACCACTACTGGGATTGTTTCGAATTTCCCTTCACATAGAGCAGTAAAGATAGATGGAAATGAGAAAATAGATACGGATGCTACTGTAACGGACTATATAACAATAAAACGAAAAAAGAGAAGAAGATAACAATAGTCCCTGGAGTACACGTGGAGTGACGATTAAAAAAAAAAAGGACGATATAGGGGAAGCGACATTCGCAGCCATATGGTAGGGGATTCGACTAGATATCGGAGATATCCGTGTAATTGGGACAGACTAAGATGACAGAATTTTACTATTGGTTAGACAGTAATGTTGATAAATAGGGAGGGAAATGTGAACAATGACCGAATGAAAGCGGCGTGCGAGCAATCGTGATTTTAATTGTAATATATGCCTGTAATTGGGACAGACTTAGATGACAGAATTTTACTATTGGATAGACAGCAATGTTGGTCAATAGGGAGCGAGGCGGACGGAAATGTGAACAATGACCGAATGAAAGCGGCGTGCGAGCAATCGTGATTGTGATATGTGCCTGTAATTGGGACAGACTTAGATGACATAATTTTACTATTGGATAGACAGCAATGTCGGTCAATAGGAAGCGAGGCGGACGGAAATGTGAACAATGACCGAATGAAAGCGGCGTGCGAGCAATCGTGATTTTAATTGTAATATATGCCTGTAATTGGAAATATGCATAATTACTACAGTATATTATTAAAATAAAACCTCACGCACACGAATGCCAAACGATCTACACACACATGTATACATTTTATTATAATGCCGGAGCCAGACATTACTTCATTTGAAAGAGCATTTTAATGATCATGTAGTGTGGCCGGGGACTTTGTGTAGCTGCGCATAGTTTTGTAGAACTTTGTAGTCTTAAAAGACAAAAATGTACAAATACTTTAAGCTATGTCTGGCTCCGGCATAACATTGTATCAAAGCGGTGTCATGACAACCGTATGTATGTATATTAATAGTCAAAAAACGGATGTCTTTGTTCAAAGAATTAATATTTTTTATCTTCAAACATCGACGATCTCCAGTTTTGGCAAAAGTCCGTCTGTTGCGGTGGTCCATAGAAGACTACTGACAAAATTTCCGCTCTACAAACCGGTTTCATTACACGTATAAAACCTAAAAAATTTGAACACAACGCACCAAAACTAGCAATTTCATTTGCTTTAACGTTCGCCGTAAATGGTAGCGGCCATAAAAGGGGGCCTTTTTGACAAATGAAACAAGAACACCACCAAATTAGTACGATATCTGTCACAAAGTTGATTTAAAGCGTACACGGGATTACGATCTTATATCAATTAATGGTCAGGGAACACATATCAAAGATTGCGCAGTCTTTTAAGATAGTTATATGAAATGTTATTTATATATTAATACGTGAAGCGAAAACTTTACGTATCATTTTACGAATATTGCGAAAACGGAGGAGTATCAAATGTGGCAAAATGGTAATTCATATAGAGGAAGGTTTGCGAATGCCGGTTTTTTTTTATAATATGAAATATTAATGCAGTAAATTATTAAACTAAAACCACACGAACACCAATGCCAAACGATTTTTAATTTTTTCCCTCGCGAATTGAAACTAAATAAATTATTACCTTACCCATCATATACTCCCGCTAAGTAAAGCTTAACTTAAGTGTCTTTAACCGTGCTTGAAAATTTCAAATCGCAACTGTCGATCCGGTTAACGTAACGTTAAATTCTTTTCTGTATTACAGCAGCTTACAAACTTGGATAAATCTGTACTATTATATAATAATGAAGAGTATGTTTGTTTGTATACTAGAACGCCCTAATCTCAGGAACTACTGCTTCGCTTTGAAAAACTCTCAGTGCTAGATAGCCCATTTATCGAGGGCGGTTACAGGCTATATATGATCGTGCTAAAATTGAATCTTTTTTTACCTTATTATACGCGGACGAATTCGCGGGCACAGCTAATATAAAATATACTTAAATGAAAATTCAGATTACTTATTCCGTGGTTATCTTAGCCATTGTATCCATTTGTATGACAAGCTTTACGCATGATGGCGGGGAGAGGGTTTTTATATTAGGAAATTACTAAGTATAAGTAAGTTACTTATAATATGAATAATAACATAGCACAGGTAGGTACAAACTCCGTAGAATTATATCAAACGTACTGGATAAAATGTTGTAGGTACTAAAGTTTCTAGTTGAGATCATAAGCATCCTAATTTATTAGAAAAATGGTCGGGCCATAAATCACAGCTTAATTTACGACTTGCACCGGTGCGAGGTGTGGGCTATGGAGGATTGAACAAAAATGGCCTGTAAACACCTACGACGCAAATATGGCAATTTATTCTATTGCACGAAACTACTAATACCCGCTGTCCACGCATTACGTCACCTCGCAAACAGATTATGATATTAAATAAGGATAGTTGGTGATATCACGGTTTTTCTTAGATCACGACAGATCGTGGTGCAGGCGTTTATGCGAATACTAACTGCGGTGTGTTTATTAAAACTAAAATCGCTTCATCGGTTAACATAAAATGTCCAGAGGAGGTCGTGGCCTAATCAGTGGTCGGCATTTGAGTCGATCGCTAAGTTAAGTTGCTCTGGGCGCGACCGGGTGATACAATTTTATTCTTATAAGTAATTAATAATTCTACGAATGTTAACTATTGACGTTGATAACAAGTTATAAATATTATTTATGGGTTTTCCTTTAATTGTAATGAGCCAACGAATACATAATACTCGCGTAGGTATGTATTACTTTTTAAAAAGGTTTTTTACACAGCAATTGTCTTTAACTAAGGTGAGATTACATAAGTTTTATATTCATGTATGTAAAATAAGTAGTTGGTTTTAACATAGAGTACCTTAACAGTAGATAGTTCAATATTATAATACTATACTAACTTGGAAATGTAAATTAACAAAGATTTTAAGTATATTTACAAATGAGATTATAACAAAAACGCTAAAATGGCAGAATCAATTGATTCTATTTTCTTTTTTTTTTCAACGTGCAATCAAAACTATGCTAATGTCTGTTCACCGAACAGAAAGATTTTCGTACAAGGAACCCTCACTACTTGTCTGTCTCCCTCGTGGAAAAAAAAATTGCACTCTCGCTCACGCGCTTGACGGTGTCCACCTCTGTGTGAGCGAAAGGACATTAGTATTTATATAAAATGTCAAAAGTAATAGTTGCATAATTTTAGACACTATAAGATTTACTTTATGACATTATAAGTAAGGTAAGGTACCAGCACAATGTATCCCACATTCTTTATTTGTGTCTTAAATAATATTCTTCAGAGACACATTACATTGCCATAGGCATGACAACGCGTATCCAAGACTGTATCTAAAAAGCGGTCACCATAGAGTAAAAATTTAACAATAATTTGTGAATATGTAAAACTTTGATCCCAGGAAGCAATGCTGGCGTGGCTGCGGCGGCGCTTGGAGCTAGACGCTGTCGACAACGCACTGCGACCCGACAGTCTTGGCGCACCATGAGCTCCGACTGTATTGTATAGAAGATCTCCAGATCGCTTAGCCAATACCACTCTACTCTTCTTCATATCGTATTATCGTTATTAAGTAAACCATACCAATTTCCACCAAACCTTATACATTTTTTTCACTTAATGAGATAAATTCTTCGATAATTCTCCGTACCTTTAAATCGCGAACGAGTTACCTACGTGTATAAAATAAAATGCGATGTGATTCTGCATTTGTAAATTATGTGCAAAGTTGAATTAAGAGTGTAATTTTTACGCTTTGTCTTGTGTTATTCGCCACCTAGGTCATTTTGTCGACTTCATAAACCTCATGCCTATTTGTGAATACATAAGTAAATAAAATATAGCAGTATAATATACTCGTATGTATTTGTGGATATATAAATAAATGAAATCTATACTAAACATCTAACTAACAGCAAGTATGTTAGTCGATGCATAACAGGAAAATAATCTTCAATATTAGGTCAAAGTGACCTTCGGGCTCAATATAGCTCTTTGTAGCGCTTCCTGCGCTGGATTGCATGTTATAAGTATTATGTATTTATATGGTTTTTTTTTAATCCACCATACTACCATATACGAACGTTATCTAACTTTTCTTAATGCGATAAAATTTTGGTAACTTCTTGCTTATATTATAATATAAACACCGTACAGAATAAGGAGAACGTAAATAAAGGGAGAATATAAAATAGTTAGTTTTATGTTTAAACAAATAATAAATAAACGTGAAACAGCAATTCAATTAACATGTTTTGACATTAATTTGCAACACACATTTTTAAAGTACATAATTAAAAAGAAACAGAAACAAAATGCATTTCTCTTAGATATCGCAATGACAGCGAAGAAATAAAAAATTTTAGTTGTACAATTAATTTTTGATTCCCGCTGTCGACTATCATCAAGTCCTTACGAGCTCCTAAACATATATGTACTTCCCCAGACCATAATTTAGACGGTGCCATATGCGACTGTATTTTCAAAATTAGACTATATGCAACTCTCTCCTATATGTCTCCATATTCGCTGACTTCTATTAATCTGA
>JANCMC010005830.1:1139284-1165061 GCA_024363005.1 Charaxes varanes
CGACTGTATTTTCAAAATTAGACTATATGCAACTCTCTCCTATATGTCTCCATATTCGCTGACTTCTATTAATCTGACTCAACTGAATTCTGCAATCATCAGTATAGAAGAGTGGAAAAAAAATGATTATAGCATAATATAATACTTTAAAAATAGCACGGGCATTTAACCTGTGGAAGAAATTAGTTTAAGAAAAAAAACCTGTCCCCACTCACCGTCGTCCCCTTTTGTGTTCCGCTAATTCTGCCGGTGTGTGTATGTACCTACTTCAATTAACTTAGAGTAGGATGTTTTTTTTTTAATGTTGATGTTTGCTCCACGGGCCCGTGCCAAAATAGACAGATATTTGACTGAAAGAGTATTTGTATACTTCTACATTCTTTCCTCTCAATATAATTTTAAAAAAACCTTCTTCTATAAAATAATTTCATAAAATCATTCAATATAATTTAAAAATTGTAGCTTGTGTCTTCTGGAAAACGGATCCAGACGTTTTCCTATTAATTCTTTAACATTTTCTTCTATAATAAATATTTTTCGCATTTATTTTAAATTAATTGTATGTTAGTTAAATTGTAAATATATACATACGCTTTGTTATATAAATAATAAAACGCTAGGACTTATTGTTAGGTATAATAATAAAATAATTGGTTTATTGTACATATTTTAAAATTTTATATCCGTAGAATTAATGATTGTTTATAATAATAAAATATAGTGTAAGTTTTATGTTCTAATAAATTTAAATTTACACTCTTTCCTTAATCATTAACGTTTTACAAAACTTGTTTATTAAAACGTTTTTTTTTTCTTATTTAATTTATAGGTCAATTAAAGGAAAAATAGCAAGGCCGTATTAATTACTGATTTTCAAATTAAAGTGAAAGTATTTTTATTGTAAACAATTTTTGTCATTATCACTAATTCACAATGCTCGCCGAATAAATATTCACAAATAATTCATTACCCTAATGACAAAAATATTAATTTAAAGAGAAATTTCTTTTAATTTTTTTTAAAGATTAACCGTTTTTGTTTACCAGAACGACGTGCAAAAAGATCTGTCGAAATCCTGAATCGTCCGTAGTAAATAGAGCCGGTTAAGGACAGGCGTCCACTTATGCGCATCGTGCGGTTTGGACGCATTATTTCAAAGGGATTGTAGTATTCTTTGTATTGAAAGCCATACAATTACGTCCACCTATCCGCATCGTACGGATCGAAAAAATCTAGCAGATGCTGCGATACGAGCCGATAACCTCATACGAAATGCAAATCTGTATAAAGTAGCTTCGACAATCCGATCGCTGCGAATACGTTGTAAAAAAAATCCGTTTGATACGATGTGTATGATGCGATTATATGGACGCCTGCCAATTTTTACTACGAGTAAAAAAATGTAACTTAAAGAGCTATAAAGACCTTGTTTGTATCCCAAAGTAAATAATTAATAACGTTATTAAAAAGACAAATAGCCACTTACAAATAAGTACTACACTGTTGAAGCAAGGAACAACTTTTTTAATTTTTTTGTGTACAATGCTTTAATGTATGAACATATTGGACCTTAATAATAAGATTTCGCAACTATATGTCCATTTGTTGTATATATCAATCATTGCTCATGTCGGGTATAAGTGTTCATGTTACTAATGCGATATAAAAATATAAGAATCACATTTTTAAAGTGAGTTTTATTTCACACCCTATGAGCAACGTGTCTGACTTTCAAATTTTATACACCCATACGAGCGAGTGGTCTGTCCGATTTGCCACAGTTTCGAATATATGAACACATCCTCATATTGTATAATCAGACAAGTTGAAGCCGTCAGGACATCCGAATCCCTCGATGATAGTAGATTGTTGAGAGATAATAGTAGATTGTTGCACTAAGCTCAAAGTGATCGTGAACGTGAGCGCAAATTGTACTATAATTATCTTGATTACTAAATAAATACAAGTGCATTAATTGCTGACCTGAGTAAGGTTCCTAATCGACATTTCATTCAACTACATCGCTGTCTATTTCCACTTTATTTAACTTTTCTTGCCAAGAAGTAGCAAAGTTTTACAATGGTGTATAAGTGCGCGCCATTTGTTTTTTCCACCAAGGCGGTTTTAGTCAGTCCTTTATTTATTTTTTACCAATTTCTTGTTTATCTAATACCGGAGCCAGGCGTAGCTTCATTTGAATGATCATTTCAATGATCATGTAGTGTAGCCGGGAACTTTGTGTAGCGCACAAAGTTTTGTAGTAATTTGTAGTCTTCAAGGACAAAACTGTACAAACACTTTGAGCTATGTCTGGCTCCGGCATAATGCATACCTACATTTTACATTAAACTTAATAGGAGACATTAAACCTCTGTGGTAGATTTATTAAAAAAAAAACAGTGTGTTAATGAAAAAATCGTGCAAAAATGGGATTTGATACATTTCCGCACTGTTCTAGGTTCTAAGTAGAAAATGCGTCCTTTTTAATCAATTTCCTTGTATTTATGAAAAGATTACTGCGTAGTTGAAAGGATTTTTTAACCATACCTAAGTAAATTATTTAATGTATAAATATCATGTACGAATTCATAATGATAATGTATAAATATCTCAGTTTCGTTAATATTGTCTTCAATGCATTATTAAACTATACACGCAAAACCTTGTTGGGCCGGTGAGTAGAGTATATGGGTCATATAATATAATCCAGTATAAAGAGAGCGCAAAGCTGACGATTACCCACGTATGAAAAAACAATTATGGTTCGGTTACTTCCAGTTTATCCATTAGTCGCTCCTACAGCGAGATTTCCCCCTCTGGTCCCATCACTAACATTTCCAAATTATTAGACGCAGAGACATTAAATTTACCATGTTGATAAAACATGCTAAAAAGAGGCTGTCTACTTTGGAGCGATGTGACTCGCCTCGGATCGTCTATTAAACGCCTGTGCAGAGCGGAAAGATTACGGGCACAGAACGACAATGTAGGGGGAGCACTGCCTGAACCATTGGCACCTGGCGATGTCGCAGCAGTAGCAGGTGCTACTCTGCAGAACCCCGATGGACTGGCAGTAGACTGGGTGGCGGGCAATGTCTACTGGTGCGACAAGGGAACTGATACGGTGGAAGTGGCGCGCCTCGATGGACGCCATCGTCGTGTGCTTCTTCGTGAGGGCCTCAGTGAGCCACGCGCGCTTGCGCTGCTGCCTTCGGCTGGGTAAGTTTCAGCAGCTTAATTATAATACATATTATATATTAATTATTAGAATAATATATAATGCTACCCCAGTGAAAGTCAAATTTGTTTGTTTCTCATTGTCGTCATCTAAACCTAGGTCTCAGCTGAAGCTTAGTATGCCGTGCAAGAAATACATAATTTGTGCTGAGCTGAGACCTTTTTTCGGGTTATTCCACATATATCACTTGATACATTTAAGTTTCATGTGTGGCATATTTCCGCAATTAAATGTGTTGTTCTTCCTCTCTGTCTTTATAATATTAGTTAACTAAGCTAAAACAATATAAACATAGTTATTCGATAACTTTTGAAAGAAGAGGTTGTAAATTTCTTCATAATATACGATCTATTTTGTAAACTTTCAAATTATAGTTGATAAAAATTTAAATATATTTAATCGTAGAATGTTATACAGCCAATTTAAGCTAAATCTTAAATACGTAATTTTTTTAAATTTCACAAACGGCTTCTTTTAGAATTCCGTAAGGTCATTTATTCACTTGCATTTACGTGGTTATTGCTTTAAAAATACCGTAGTCCCAGTCACAAAATCAAAAGTTTGTCCATTTGAACAAGCTTGCCTAGTCTGTCCAGATTTTAAACAACCAAATAACCAAGAAGGTTAAGACAGTTGTTAATGTCGATTTGTCATGTACTCCTTTTGAAACAGATAGTTTAGATTTTTGGTAATTTTTTTGTTTAAATACAACAAATATTTCTGTATAATAATAAAAGAATTACTTGCAATGACAGCTGAATATCATGCAGGAAGATAAAGGAACGGCGCCGTTTAGTAAAGAGCCTAGACATTTAATTGAGCGGCTGATTAAGCTAGTTGACTGTGACATATACCTACATAAGTTTTCTCTTAATTTTTCTTCGTGCTTGAATTTCCTAAAAGAGTATAATTTTTGAACACAAAATATTAGTCCCATCTTCGTATGGGAATTAATTGAAGTATAATATGTTACTAAACTAAAAAGTAGCCTATACCTCTGAGGGATACTATACCCTTCTATAAGTAAAAGAATTTTCAAAATCGTGTCAGTATAACCGGATATTACTCGGAACATACAAACTCACGAACTTAACCCATTTAAAATATCATTAGCCATACACCCGCAAATCTTTCCGCGTGATTTTATTGACATTCAAAGGAAATTGAAAATAATTAGGGTTCCGCACAAAGGAATACAAACCTTTATGGGAAGCTCCAATTATTTTTCTAAAAGTAAAGGACTCTTTGTTACATAAACTATCTGCCAGTGAAAGTCCCGTCGAAATAGGCCCAACCGTTTTGAAGATTACATGGAACAAACATGGGGACAAATAAACAAAAAAATAATTTTTATTTTCCTTATCGGTATTGTAAATAGTATAACCATACCAATCAGAGAAATAACTTAATTTTGACATTACAAACAGATACTTCAATTTTATTTATGTGTCTATACATATGTATATAATGTATATACGTATATAAGTGTAGATGTAGTCGTAAATAGTACATATATACAAATATCGTATATATTGGTTCCTCCTCTTCTGGAATTCCATTTGCACCAAATATTCCTTCTTCTGGCCAAACCTCTCTACGGAATATTTGAAATAATTTCCCAAACACAATCCGATAAATAAATTTAAATACATTCTGGAAATTGAGTATTTTACTCCGGTTTGAAGATTTTTTTGAAGGCTCATAAATTTGTGCTGTTTTCGAAATACGAAATTATACTATATGCCAATACCTTCGTCCCTTATGAAGAACAACGCAGAACTGATTGTAAGATGTAATCCTACCAAACATGGTTACATACAATCAATTTTTTTTTGCATTAAATATTTGAATAGGTATTAGGCACACCTAAGATATATCCATTTTCCTATTTTATAAATTGAAATCTTTTCGTTACGAATATCCACCTGCTGATGGGAGAAAAACACACACAATGGTAAAATCTAGCATACTGTTATTTAACTTTCAAAGAACCACATATGATCGCAAAAATTACCATAATGACTTAATAGTTAACTACTTTTTTTATATTTTAAACAATTATTAAATATTTCTATACATAAAAATTGTTAAATTCAGCATTTATCCCTGTCAAAAGCTTATAGTATCAGCATATCCTGTTTACAGACACACTCACCTGGCTGCTCGGAAAGTACCAACTGCATCTTCATACTTGAGTTCACGCATTAACTTCTGTATCTTCTTCATGCAATCCTCCCTACGAGAAATTAACACACATTAAATGGGACTAAAAATGTTCATACAACAATTTTAGAGGGTAGTCAACAAATAATTTGAAGGTCAAGTCAATAACTTACAAATCCTACTCCATTGACTTATCTTTACATTGAGGATAAAACAAATTAACTTCCTGCTTTTGTACGCTAAGATCCTGTTAACTGCGCAACAGATTTTAATGCGGTTTTCACCAATAAATAGAGTGATTCAAGAGGATGGTTATACATATGTATAAAATATCCACATTGTACCTGTGATTATTTTAGACTAGTGACTTCTGCTTCGTGAAGAAAGCGAGTGCCGCGGGCGAGTATGTTGTAGTGAAATACAACCATAGAGCGGCCATTTACCACCGTGACACATTTCATTGCCGAAATGGCTGGCCCAAAGACGAATCCGATTTTCTTTTGTCCTAGTTGCTCAATTTCAACCACAGGCTAAATGCCCGTGCCATTTTAAAGTAGTATGTAGTATTCATTCTTTTCGTTTCGTTCACTCTTCATTCTTATTGTTCTTCTAGTTCCCTATACAAAATCCGGGTTAGTCATTGGGGCAGCCATTTCCGCAATGAGATGGGCGTCACGGTGGTAGATGGCCGCTTTGTGGTTGTCACAAATTGTTATGAAAGATTTTGCCTGGAACTATTTTTGAAGAATTTTGAAACGGAGAGTGATGTTGATGACGAACCCCGATTTTGTATAGGGAACTAGAAGAACAATAAGAAAATAAATAAAATCACTAAAGTCGCGCGGCCGAAGTCGAGGGGTACAGCTTGTTTAAAAATAAATAAACAATTTTCAGATGTATGGAGGACGAACAAATGCTGGACTTGATACGCCGAGCAAACCCCAACTGCGGTTATATGTATGTGGTGGACACGCGGCCCAGGGTAAGGCTTTAGTGGACACGTGCACAGTCTCTCTATCACTGATAAAAAAAAGACATACGTAGCCAAAATTATTTATCATATATATATCTTTTCTATATATAAAAGCGGAAAGTCACCTATCAAGAAGTCACGAAAACCGCGGAACATACAAAATGAAATTTGGCAGAGATTATAGCACAATAGGGCCAAATTAAGGAGGTCTAAGGACGCTTGCAAGTTTTTTTTTTTCAATATATACCTAGGGGCAAACGGCAGGGGGTTCACCTAGCCCTAAAAAGTTTTCCTAATTAAAAAAAAAAAGAATTAGTCAATTTTGATGTGATTTTTGCGAATAGAGAAATATAAGTGACGTCATCCTATAATAAAATGTACACATGTGTGCATAAATAGTTTGGCTTTGGTGTGCGTGCGGTTTTATTTGAGTAATTTCATGAGTTTCTAATGCATATTTTATAAAAAATATTACCATTCGCACACCCTCCGGTATTTAAACTTTGACTGTGCCAAATTTCATTATCTTCCGTCTGCGCACTTTTTGTAAAATGGTACTTACGTACCGAAAGTACTCATTGTTAATGTAAATTTAAGATACGAAATATCTGTACACTCAATTTGATGGACAAGATAGTACCAAACAACAAAAAAAAATGTTTTGCGTATTAATATATAAATATCATATACAAAAATCATTGCCACTTACCCTGGAAAATCGCTGACATATATGTGAGAAGCACTATAAAACATATTTAGAACCATCCTTCCAACTCGTTTAACACTCAGAAAAAACTTAAAATACAACATAACATACAGTTTAAAGTTTACTCTATATAAGAAGCTAAACTAACATTTTCTTTAAGTGACAGGGATTAACGTGTGATTTTTTGTTTTTGAGAAAACACGAAATGTAGAGCGAGGTACTTAGTATGCATAAAGCAATTAACTCGCATCCCAGACAGATGTATTCCATGCGCAGAGCAGTTGCATCCACTATTTACGATTCACACGTAAATAGCACACGTTTGTTGTATTTATATGATGTGATATAAATGAGTGATAAATAAACGGTACTATTGTATAATCTTATTCATTTTGTTCTCTTTCTGGTGTGTATGATTATAATATCTCTGTCCTAGCATTATCCCGGTTTAGAACCAGCATCCACTTAGATTACAGAGGATGTGGCTGTGGGGCTAGTTAGGATGACCGACTGCCGTCTCACGTTATCCCCAGAATCCCCAATCTCACGACTCAGTAGCAATAATCAGGACCCACTGTGTTACGTGCTTTCCGAGATACGGAAGAGGTCGGATATTTGAAAACCAGTATATTTGAACAAAAAAAATATGTATAACAGGCATCTGTTACCTATAACACATGCATTAAGTTGTCTACCTTAACAACAGACGTCCGTGTGTCATATAGTCCAAAAAAATCTGTATTATATATACTTTTCCTGCATTTATGATTTTTGTTTGTTGTCTTATTGATATAGATTTTTCAATATCATGTAATTGGGGGCTTTGACGAGTGTTTGAGCGTTTAAATTGTAAACCACGATTCTAATATGGCGTTTTGAATCTTCCACAAGAGGTAATTTGTGGCTCAATCGGTTGTTAGCTAGTGTTGAATGGATTCACCGCACTGACCACAAAGTCATGTACTTGTACACATATGCACTGAATGTCCCCTCGTATATATACTCTATGCAAATAAAGAAAATTGTAGTCTCTGTAAAGTCTTGTAAAGTCGAAATTTTTTTGCTAAATGGCATACGCTCTTCTACTAATTCCTAGCGTTATCCCGGTCTTGTACCAGGGTCTGCTTAGATAGCAGAGGATGTGGCCATGGGACGAGTAAAAAGACCTATTACGGACTTTTTTGACTAAACTATGACGCTGGCCGCATGGACCAAAGAGACTAATTATGACAGGACATTGATGAAGAATAGGTTTGCATAAATTGATTTCGGTTCCTATGGAGATATAAATAACAGGGAAAAAGACGTGAAAAGACAAAGTTTTTGACTTTATTTCCGTAATACCGTCTCATGACGTCATCCTCGGAATCTCTTCGATCTCTACAACCTTACGACTAATATCACAAAGTGACATTAATCGGGTCCCACTGTTTTACGTGTCTTCAGAAACACGAAGGAGGTCGGATATCAAATATGAACCAGTGCTAGAATAGGTTACCCATCTATCACCCGGTCGCAGGATGAGCAACTCCTCAAATTCCAAAAATAAAATATAAAGTTCCAATATCTTTATGATTAGTAGAAAAAAGTCATTTTCGCTAATAACTTTAGTACTTATCTGGGGATTGCATGTGAATTAGCTCTGTAACTTTGGTATTGCCACTATGGGACTGTTCAGAAAAAACGTCACGCAAATTTTTTACACCCTCCCCCGTCCTTGTCACAGGTTGTTATTTCCGACATCCCCTCCCTCTTGGCGTGACTTCATATAATGAAGAAAATACAATTCTTATTTTATATGTAGTATATTAATAAAGAGAACAAATTAAATTTTGACATGTGAGGTCACACTGCTTTTGAAACACCCCACCCTGCCCGTTGTCACACCTCCCTCCTCCCCCTTTAACGTCTGACGTAGTTAATATATGACCTCTTATGCAATTGTATAATCAATTTGTTATAAACAGTACCACTATTCGTAGAGAACTTTGAATCCCAATAATGTGACCACACCACATTGGAAAGGGGTATGTTTAAATGCCAATTATAGGGTGAATTCCAATAGAAGTGTAATAATATGTTTAACTATACTCCGAGAGACAATACGCTGCATATCGCAGTATAATCGATCATTCTATTATGTCCTTAGTCTGGTGGTTACTGATATTATTTATCCTTTCGATATTAAATGAATGAAAGATATGGAACGGTAAGTATAAGGTGAGACAGGTATGGGTAACCAGGTATAAGTAAACCTTGAGATTGGTTGTAATTTAAACTAGTCAGAGGGGTAATATGATATCCATTGTCAAACTCGATTTTCTGTTTTTTTTTCAAACCACGTCATGAAGAAAACAGTTTGGTTTACTAAAGGGCCACCAATTACTCCTTTCTCACATGAAATCGGAGTGAAGTGGCGGCAATGCTGTTACGTCAAGTGATGGTATTGTCGTCGCGTCTCGTTCGGTTTGTGAGACTTCCCCGTTGGCCTAAACTCGTCATTAAAGGCCGGCAACGCATCTGTTAGCCTTCTGGTCGTACAGATGTCCATGAGCGTCGGTAGGCACTTGGTTGCCTGCTGCCGTGGAAGACGGTATGTTGATATTTCGACACAGTTGAAAAGGTCGTGGTCACAACCGGACTACAGCCCCTTAGTTTGGTCATTAAATCACGAAAATTTTTGAATGAAATTGGGATTATTCTTACTCAATTATGCAATTGGAATAAAATGGACCTGGAAAAAATTTGCTACATCGATATTTTACTTTAATAAGTAAGTATGAATTCAGTGTTTCAGAAGACACGTAAAACAATGGGTCTCTATTAATGTCACTGAGTGATATTTGTCGTGACATTGTAGAGACTGTAGGGGTTCTGTGGATGACGTCAGACTGCAGTCGGTCATCTTAACTTGCTCCACAACCACATGCTCTGCAATTTAAGCGTACCCTAGATCGGGAGAACGTTGGGAAGAAGAAAAAAATAATAAACATACTTTTATCAAAAAAGAATAACGTCATAACCACCTTTTCGAATATTACGTACTCATAGTAATGTAAGGTTAGTTTTAACTAACCTGTTATATTTAAATATTCAGATACGCAAAAGGAATTCATAATTTTAAAAAGAATCATCAGAATTCATAATTTAAATTCATAATAATTTCATTTATATCCGTATGAGAGCACACTACCTAGATGTCCGAAATTTGCTCGGAAAAAACGTTTTGTAAAAATAAAATGTATGTATGTACCTACATCGATAAATCGGCCCCAAGACCCACTGCGTACTAAATTTCATGACAATCGTAGGACGCGTTTCCGAGATTTAGATTATTTATATGTTAATACGTGAAGCAAAAACTTTAGGTACCATTTTAGAAAATTGCGCGGACGGTTGAGTATGAAATTAGGCACAATTGTAGTTCATATAGAGGAAGGTGTGCGAATGCTAATATTTTTTTAAATATTCAATTTTAATATATTAAATTAATAAACTAAAACCACGCGCACACCAATTTCAGACGATATGCACCATTTACACACACATGCATTGGATGATGTTTGTTTTGTTAGTTCACTTGCAAGAGAGATTTTTGAGCCCTCTCTAATTCCTGTAATGCAAAGAAATCTGGGGCGGAACCTCTAACAGAAAACTTTTAGTGGTAGCACTCCGGCCCGTTTACAATAAGTTATGACACTGCGCTAAAATTATATAAACTTTGTTAATTAATTATTTGGTGGCTTTATATAGAAGACATCGTCACAGAAAAATCCAAGTAAGTTTTCTAAGTCTGGATGAGAACAAGTTTGGATGTTCCTACCATGATAAATTTTGGTCCACCGTAATACCAAGATACTTAACCTTGTCAACCTTAGAGATGTATGAATATTTACAGGTAATAAATTCTGGGTTGCTACATTCTATAACTGTCATCAGATTAAGTCAAATTGCATATGGAAAAGCGTTTATAATTTGTCTTTACTGTGTCTTAAGTTAATAGATTAACATTCAGTCATTTTACAACTTGTATCAGCCCAATGTTGCATAAATGTTTGTATGTACCTCCTTCCAAGAGTCACCTTAGAAGACCATTGCTGTATCGTCAGCATAAGAGAAAAATTTCCCTGATATGATATGAAAATTACAGAGACCATTAATATATATCAGGAAAAGTGTTGGCACCAGCACACTTCCTTGGGGTACCCCATAATTAACTGTTTCCTCTACATTGATATTGTGACCAATTTTTACGCGCTGTGTTGATTCTGAAAATCAAAATGGATAAATAAGGGTGGCGCCACATTAGTATCTTGGTGACTGTTTAACGGTTATTATTGGTAAATTCGTCTACCAATCGCTACATTCATACCATACCGCGCCATTCTGGAAGCTTTGCTCGACACTTTTACAACTTTTCTCCTATTGTTAAAAATAATTGATGTTATACCTTATTTCTTTTTTTATATAACAAGGGGCAAACGAGCAGGCGGTACTCTTAAGTGACTACCGACGCCCACGGACAACTGCAACACCAGGTGACTTAACTCTTCCAGCTCCACCTATGAGGCGAGTGAAGGACTTCAGTCTGATGTCATTTCCGGAACCCCCACGATCTCTACAATCTCGCGACTAATACCCAGTGACATTAATAGGGACCCACAGTTTTATGCGCCTTCCGAAAACCGGAAGAGGTCGGATATTTGAAAAACCAGAAATGGTCACCCATCTATTACCCGGCCGGGGTAAGAACTGCTTAACCTAGCAATCAACACAAATGTCAGTCACTGATTAAGCCACGACCTCCTCAAAAGCAACAATACTAAATTGTATTTATTATTTATTTTTGGAGCTAGAAAGAGCTTTTTTGACGCCAATAATTAAATAAACATTAAGGCAGGAGTGGAGGACCGTTGTCAGCTATTAATATATTCACCTGTCGCGTCTCTATCACGCCGATTGTGCCGAAACTTGGCAACGAACTTTTCAAGCTTAATTTTCATGTTTAATATTACGAAATATTAAATTACATAATTAAAATATAATGCGCTCTGCTAATGACCCACATTTGCTGTAATCTCTCATTTGCAGTCATTTTGGTCTGCAGCCGAATGGGTTTGGCGCGTCCGTGTACCAGTACCTCTTTCTCAGATAACATCGGCGTGAAGTGGCGGCAATGCTGTCACGTCAAGTGATGGTATTGTTGTCGCGTTTCTGTCGGTTTCTGAGACTTCCCGGTGGCCTAAACTCGTCATTAAAGGCCGGCAACGTTTTTACTTCTGGTCGTGCAGATATTTATGTGCGCCGGGAGTCACTCATGTGAACCACCTGCTCGTTTGGCCGCTGTGACATAAAAAAAAATTGACAATATCTATCGATAGTGTTTGTTGTTATATATATTTTTTTAAAGCATATTAGGAATACTTTTTAGGTATGTCTAATATTCCCTTTTCCACTCCTACTAAGCTTGTATTAGGAGTGAATGCGACAATATCCCAACGGCGGTGGGATTTGAACAATACGCGAATTACTAACAGCAAACTTGGAATTTCCCTTTTAGCATTTTTAACCGAGTTTCATAAGTGACAAGATATTTACCGATATTTGACTAACAAAATATTTATAATTTCTTGTCAATTAATAATTTGAACTTGACGGTGTCGAAAGTTTAGGCCGATCGTGCCTTTCTATCTCTCGATTCAGATGGAACGTGACAATGAGTCATGCTTTTTCGTGCGTGCAGTCGGTGTTCATCGATTTATAACGCGTTATTACGGCAAAAAAATTACTTGTGATAATCAAACGTATTATTAACAACGCAGCTAGGTGCTGACCTGAGGGCTCGTATAAGTCGAGGCAGTAGTCTGGCTGGCAGTCAGCAGCGTCCATGCAGGCTTTGATCTGAGAGTGTATCCACAGAGTCGACCGCTCCTTCATAGAAGCGAGCAGGAATGCTTCGAAGTCCAGGAAGACTTCGTTGTGGCGTTCCCGATATCGCGCGGGCTGATGCGGTATTATTGACGCGAAATCTCGGTTTCTACACCTGCAAAGCATAATGTTTTACCTCATTATTTATTAAGAGTACTTGATCTGAGCTTAGAATGTTTTTTATTGAAGAGGAAACGGGAATACTTGGTATAATATTTAAATTCCTTATGTATTACTTTAAAAAACCTTAAAATCCTCTGTATTGTGTTCCTAAAATTTTACAGTAAATTGTTTGTGATACGAACCCGTCTTTCACCAATAACACAGCTCCCGGTGCGTGTGGGCGGTCTGGATCCGGTGATACTGCCACCTCTAAGAGTTTGATATGCCGCCATGCGGAATCCGGATTAATCCGGGCCCGCAGTTGAAGCTTTGTACCAATTGGTACGGCCTGTTGGATAAACATTAGATAAACTAACTCAATCAAACTAGAGATAAAAGGACTAACTGTAGAGGGACTTGGAATTAGGTGTACTTTATTCAGTTTTTATTGGACCATCTTAAAATATTTATGTGTTCGCTGTAGATTCTATAACATAATTATCAGACAATCCTTAGATTACTCCAGTGAAGTTCGGTGGCAATGAAGAACACATGGGTAACCATAAATACTCAGTGTACTCCCAATTTTGTCATGTTTCTCAATGACGTATTAAGCCGGAATGAATTGCTAGTACAGGAAAAAAGTGGTCAAAAGCGTTACAAGACACGCTTATATATAAGAGTCCCGTATCTGATACGTCACAAAGGCTCTAAATACTACAAAAGTTGTCCAAATTCGCCGTAAAATAACTGTCCCAACAACATGGAAAATTTCGATTCTCTACCTCTAATATTTGAAATCCTACGTGGAGACCACCTTACGAGCGGACAGAGCGAAACTATAAGCTTTCCATACAAGAAACTTTTAGGCTCTCGTTGTATTGTAGGACTACGGAACCCTAAAAAAAGTCTGTAAATAAAGCTCCGTCCACACTAGGCGAGCCAACCGTGCTCCTTATTAATAAGAATCGGTAGGTCGCACACACGGCGAGCGACATTTGTAATGATACTAAATAGTTGCGCGCGGTAGGTGCACCGGCAACGAGTAGATGCGTTCACAACTGCGGGACGGTGTTATGCGACCGCTACATACAGTTAATAAAAATAATTATTTTATAAAATATATTTATTTTTCTAATACAAATCGCGGATGTGACCCAAAACGCTGCCAGGTTAAATTACGAGTAGGCTGGAGCCGGCCCAAGGTGGATTTTTGAATGGAGCGAGATCCAGTTATGGCACCCCCCTTACTTGTCCTGTTTATATTTTTTAATATAAAATATATTTAAAATATTCGAATTTTAAGAGTTGCTCTTAGTTTAGGCGTTCTCTGAGATTTGGCGACTGGAGAGGTCGAACCGTTCGCCCTATGGTAGGGCCTGGGCTGAACATATCTGCCGCATGTCAGATGATGGCATCTTCCTTCACTTTTAGTCGTAGAGATCATTCATAATATTGTAGGCTTGCCTTTCTAAGATTTTTTTTATAGCTCCTCCATGAATAATTTTTTTTATAAAAGTCATAGAACATGGTAAAAACTCAATAATAAAAATATTCTGAACGAAATCGGACAACAACTATTGAAGTCATTTAACAAATGCGTTAATTTCGTATCAGATACGGAACCCTCCTATATCAGCGTGTCTTGACACGCTTTTGGCCATTTTTATTAAAGTACCAAAAAGGGTTTAAATATTCATATGTCAAATCCTAGTACCCTGGTAACATTAAAAAAAATAGCACATTAGAGTAAAAAGCATATTAGCGCAATAGTAATAAAAGAGACTGAGGACTGTGTTGCTCAATTCGGCTCCGACCTTGCTGGGCCTTTGTCGCCGCCACTCCTAGCACCAACTTTACGTTTAGTTGAAGGTTTTACGCGAAGTTTAACCAAAGAGGTATTCCTTCCTGGACTCCATAAAAAAGATAAAGATAAAAAAGCCATAGCTATCTCTGTGACCCTCGTACAGACATACAAGTTAAAATTTTTAAGGGTATATGGATAAGGAATCCAAAAGGAGGTCGTAAGCAACACGAAGCGATAAAAAAAGGGCCTTATTGCTAAGGTTTTTTGCAGACAATCTCTAAAGGACGATTATGGCCTCCATATTTGTCTTGTCTAACTTACCATACGCTCACTAGTTTCGAGACACGCTCTACTTAGAAAGGTACATTATACATAATGCCCGTTATATTTGAGTACACATCGTCTGAGGCCATTTGTGCGTCGGTTATATGTATTTCTCACGCCACTCTCTACTTACTACACTTTATTCTAATGCCGCTCTGTTATCACCTACCTACACATAATTTCTCCTTTTCAAGGGAGAATGGCGCTAAAGATTTATTGGGGACTAGGTTTTATTACATTCGTGGCTAGACTAGGTGTCGCTCGCCACTTCGTGCCTCCAGTTCTGTGTATTCCTCATGTCCTCTGTCACTACATCTTTCCATCTTGTTTTGGGTCTGCCTCTGGATCTTCGACCTGGGACAGAAAGTTGTAGTGCCCGATTCCCAAAGTAGTCTGATGGTCATTAGTCATTAGGCCCTAATTCTAATAAATTTAAGGAGTGAACGTATCGTAAGACTAGATTATCAAGGAATTTCAAGGGTACACACGGCAATAATAAAATTAACGTTTCATCGTCGTCATAAGCCATCACTGGAAGCACAATATTTCAATATAATGAACCAATCTAGGATCTACAATTGCGGCGCACTGTACTAATTTATAATTTCAAATATTACCCAAGGTCCCACCTCAGTACCTAAATAACTTTCCTAATTTCTCCAGGGACACAATGTTATGTTACGCATTTCTAGAGTACAGCTAAAGTCGTAACATAGTGGCGTTTTTGTCATCTTGCTTTATTTCCTAGTTTACGCCAAGTTCTATGTACACTTTTCGAGAATGTGTTTTGACTCCTAATATTTTAACTCTCTATGCCATATTGCTGGCCCGTTGGCGCAGTGGGCAGTGACCCTACCTTTCACTCCGGGGGTCGTGGGTTCGATTTCCGTCTCGAGTCTGGTTGTTTTATCTATACGTATTTATTTGTATATTTCTACAAAAAATATATAGACATTAAGTTGTCTACCTTAGGAACAGACGTCCATGTGTCATATAGTATAGTGTATTTTTATATATTGTACCTTCTTTCTTAAGTAGTTGCCGTTAAATTTTAGGTATCTTGGTACAATTTAATAAACAAAGCCTACAAAGAACAGGAGATAGCTCTATTAATGGTTTTTGCTATGTATGTATATCTATAAAAAAGACGGACTCATGAGGTTGATAACCATTTTAAATATATACATAAACAAATATATACAGGACTATATGACACACGGACGTCTGTTCCTAAGATAGACAACTTAATGCCTGTGTTATAGGTAACAGGTAATTATGTTTCTTCCTGAACATTTTTACCTCATCTTTGTTTTATTAATAAATAAAAATACACAGAGTAATGTATCCTTCGACCTAGCTGCATCTTTATTTCTGTAAGATATATAGCTTGGATATTGGCTTGCCTTATTGTGAAACGACCATAAGATATCAAAACCTCTATAGCTCATCGGTTGACGGATCCTTAAGCTACTTCACACGAAATTATAAAGATTGCCGACTGCCGTCTGACTTCAACCCGGGAACCCTCACAATTTCTATAATCTAACGACTAATATCACTCAGTGACATTAATCGTGACCGTCTGTTGACACACAGGTGGTCGGATATTTGAAGGTAGTCGTGACATTGTGAGGGTTCTGCCTCACAATGTCACGACTAATATCACAAAGTGACATTCTTCGTGAAGGAACAGGCAAGGTACGTAAGAATACGTGCGTTCCGAATCACGAAGATGGTCGGATATTGGAAAATCATTGTTAGAATTGGTCACCCATCATTAACCCGGCCACAGTAAGAACTGCTTAACCTAGTAATCGAATTCAATGCCCGCCACTAATTGAGTTCTGGGATCGCTCACAATCTCAGCATATCTCAAAATTTTCATTATTTTTCTCTAAAAAAAAAGGTTGAGGTACTAACGCGATCAGAAGTCATGGACAAAACCCATAGACAAGATTATTTGAGACAGTGTCGAGGTTTCGAATACACTCTGATTTATTTAACGACCCGAACAACGTGGTATACGTTGTTAATACTAATTGAATCGCCAAAACCGCTAATTGCCACAATGGACAAAGAGAGAGTGAATTTTAACAACAATGATTCGTGCTCGTGTATTAAATTCCGTCGAGTGCGTTATACGCTTGGATCTTCAGGAGCTTAATGTCCAACAACTTTTTACAGATTTACAGATTTTGATGGCACTTTTATAAATAAATTTAGAATTATCGGCGCTTATACTACAGTCATTTTTAAATTTATTTCAATGAGCACTGTTCAACCCTTCCAATCAATGCCGCCCCATACCACACTGGAATCGCCACCAAATCTGAGATATACATACAGTGAAACCTGCCTAAGACGGACCCTTGATAAAACGGAAAACTGTTTAAGGCGGAAAATTTTCATAGTCCGGAATCGTCCTCGTAAAAAAACATAGCAACTGTACCTTTTTAAAACGGAACCTGTTTAACGCGAAACCGTACTAATAAATTTAGACCAAAAAGTATTGTGAACCTCCATAAAACGGAATCGGTTTCCACCATAAATAACAGAGTTTACATACTTCAAATGACCGGCAACGGTCCTTGGCTTGATTTACGATTAGAAAACAGACCATTTCTGACGGTCACCTATGAAGGAAACACTTTGTCTATTGAAAAATGTATCACACGTGTGGATTACTAGTTAAAACGACTCAATAGGAAGACGGACTACAAAGGGAATACACATAGTTGTGCACACATGTTCGATCTTTTGTCGGACGTTGATAAAGTAACGTTCATACATATATTTATATGAATAAAATAAAATAGGTATGTATGTATAAATGTGTTCCTTTTTCTGCAATATGATCTAGATACTTGCCTATTTTGTCTTAGAACTTTAGCAAATTCGTTAAAATTTTGGAATTTCACGCGTTGGTATGCTTTAGATTGGACGGTTGAATGAAACATTAGAATTTCATATTTTAATACATATGTATAATAACCTGAGTAAAACGGAAACCTGTGTATAAAGGAAAATATTTTGGTCCCAGTCGATTCCGTTTTAAACAGGTTTCACTGTATATAGAAAATAATTTTAGTGAGTTAACAGAAACAATTCGATATTTTGAAACCCAACATTTGAAATTAGAGGAATCTATCAACTCTCTTTATAATGTTTTGAAAAAATTAAAGACATTATCCGGTAAATTTTCCGTTAGATTGACGACAAAACTTTGCCCTGATCGCTTTGAATATGTTTCGGAACATTTTTTTGCCCCGTTAAAAGTATAGATTCCATCGCTTTCGCCACCTCATTCGATGTTTTGTTCTTTATTGGAATTGCCCAAGCAAACTTGGAAAATGTATTAATGCACACAAAAATATATTTGAAATTGTTATTCTGCTTCGCGTAAGGTATCATTTCAACCAAATCTATTTGAAATAAGTCACGTAGACCTTTTATTATGACCCGGCGTCTAGGAAACCTCCTCCGAGCGAGTTTGTGTAGTTCGTTTACCACGTCCCTTTTAATCGATGACATTTCCCTCAACCACCACTTCTACATATACTGCCTTCGTATGCTTTGGTACAGGTTTTGAACCAGTGTACATTAATATGAATGTTGAACCCTTCTTTAATTCAAACGTTTTCGTCGAGTCGTTTGTGAGACCATCAATCACAAGCGATGTTAAGGACTCGTCGGAATACTGGACATTAACTACTTTTCCTTCGTATAATTTATTTTCATAGAGAATAATGTTTCTTGAGTTTGATGACCGCATATACGCAGAAGTTGCCGAACCAATGGTACCATCACTGAATATGTGAATAACATACTTCATAGGAACCTTCTTCTCTGCACGCACTTCCAATACCTCTTGTACTTTACGATGTTGGAGAAAATCCATTACAACATCGTTATGCATCATATGGCTTCTTATAATATGTTTACTTATCTCTACACGCCCTTCTATTACTTTTTTTATTTTAGGATGTTTGAGAAAATCCGTTAGAACATCGTCCTCCATCAAATGTCTTTTTATAATATGTTTATGTATATGCCTGCCAAATTTATCTATAGTCATGGTTCTCTACGATCGACACAGCTACATTAAGTAATTAACTACCGCGATTCTTAAGACCTTCATAACGTTGCACATTGAATTATACTACTACTACTACTACTACTTTATAATTTTAGCTTCCTTTAATTTATACCTGATACGTTAAAGACACGTATTTTAAAGGACCTTCATCAATCCCATTTAGGTATGGTTAAGACAAAAGCTGAGGCTCGGGCTAGGTTCTGGTTTCCTGGAATTGATAAGGCTATTGAAGCATTAATTGGTTCATGTGAGATATGTACTAAATTTCGTTCTACACCAAAACCTGCTCCCTTAGCTACTTGGAAATATCCTACACAGCCTTTTAATAGAATTCATATTGATTTTTTAGGTCCAATATACGGTTCTACGTATTTAGTAGTAGTTGACGCATATACAAAATGGGTTGAAGTTTATAACATGAAAAACTCAACATCATCAGAAGCGGTTATAGAAAAGTTATTTGAATTTATGTCTAGGTTCGGAACTCCGCTTACATTAGTCAGTGATAATGGAACAGCTTTCACTTCAAATTTATTTAAAAAAATGTGCTTATCAAATGGAATTAATCATATTACTTCTCCTCCTTATAACCCAGCCAGTAATGGACAGGCTGAAAGTTTTGTAAAAATTATAAAGAAGGGGATTAAGGCTTGTTTCGCAAATAGTCGTAATGAAACAGACAGATCAATTAAATTATTAAAACATCTTTTTGATTACAGAAATTCCATCCATGGCACAACCGGGAAATCTCCATCACAATTAGTTTTTGGGCGAAATTTAAGATCGCGTCTTGATTTATTAACTCCTAACTTACCATGTACTTCTAATGCTAATGAGTACGTTCAAAATAAACAAGCGTTACAATCAACATTATATAAAGGAAAAAATACGTTAAAATTTAAACCAGGTGATAAGGTTTTGTATAAAAAGTATAAAGCAAATAATCAGTATACATGGAATAAAGGTGTTATAGTCGAAAAACTAGGCAATGTGGTATATTTAGTAAGAGATTTTCATCTAAATGTTTGTTTGAAAAAACATAAAAATCAATTATTATTAGATAAATATGATGTTATTCATAAATTAATAATGCATTTCAAGACCTTAGTGGTAATGCCATCGATACCTGTGCTACATTTTGAATCAAGGCTTTCAGTTATTTTGTAAATTTCGTCAACATCACATGGTATGAAAGAAGTGAGTTTAATGTCGTGACTTTGATGTGAGGTTGTCAGTGAATAATGTGGTTGATTGAAAGAGATAGCTTTGGCGAGGGTCGAACCAATTGTAGAGAAAAAATCATTAAATTTCGTGCAGATTTCATTGCCATTACATATGGGGCCTGTCTCGGTTATAAGTTTTGGAGGAGTGTAATCTGATTTTATTTTATTATTTGAAAATGTATTTAATAAGTTCCACATTTTCCTTGGCTTTCCCAAAAGACTTACAAAGGCTTCATGATAATATTTTCCTTTAGAACTTCTAATTTTTTCGGATGTTCTTTTCCGTTCAGTAATAAAATTCGCTTTCAATTCCGCACTGTTCGGATCAGTTTTTAACTTGTGCCAAATTTCATTTCGTTTCTGAATTTTAGTAATTATATCTTTACAAATCCAATCTTGGCGGGGCAAGTTTAGCACTTTAGTTTTTGTGACTTGACTGTAGTTTATAGCATGCTTTAGGTATTTTTCTAAATCCTCGTAGCTGTTTATTTTGTGTTCTTTATTTTTTACAATATATGTGTAAAGTTTTTCATAGTTGATTGCATTATATTTTGTGTATTTCCTTTTTGGGGGTTTATATTTCTTCATCTTTAAGTAAATTTGCTTGTGATCGGATAAAGGTGATTCGATAATAGCCATATGAAATTCTTTATCTTTTAAATTCGAGGAAACGTGGTCAATTATAGTCTTTGATTTTGATGTTTCACGCGTACAGAAGTCCTCGCTTATTTTATTAATAATCTGATACCTGTTTACTGCTATGATAGCGAAAAATGTGTCAATATATAAAATCGAGTAAAATCGACAACGTTTTTCGAAAGTAGACAAGTAGAAAATTTTGTTACGTTAGACAATGTAGAACCGTTTAGTGTATAATTATTAATTTTCTTTTGCTTGTTACGTGTAAATTGGATTGTATAACATTTGTCCACATTTAAGACCATATCATTTTTTTGACTCCAGATTTCTAATCTTAGTAGATCCTCCTGAAGTAATTTGTAATTTAAATGGCTATTAAGAGGCATTAGTATTTTTAAGTCATCAGCAAATAAATAAAACGATGAGTTCATAAAACATGTATGTATGTCGTTTACAAAAATAGCAAATAAAATGGGACCCAAATGGGAGCCCTGAGGAACACCCGAGACGATTTTTTTAATTTCAGATTTATATCCACTAAGCACAACTCTAAAAGATCTGTCTTTCAAATAGGATTCTATCCAATTTAGCAAGCTTCCGTGAACTCCATAATGATAAAGCTTTTGAACAAGCAAAGCATGATTTACCCGATCAAACGCTTTGCTAAAGTCCGTGTAGACTACATCAACTGGAATACGGCTATCAACATTTTTTGCCAGGTCAGATACATAAGAGGCTAAATTAGGCACAGTTGACCGATTTTTTACAAATCCGTGTTGATTTTCAATAATTATTTGCTTAAAGTGCCAAGATAAAGTTGAAGTAACCAATTTTTCCAAAATTTTTCCAAATAGTACCAAAATTGAAATAGTCCTGTAATTTTTTAAGTCGGTTTTGTTTCCAGATTTAAAAATTGTAACAATTTTAGCTTCCTTCCATAGTTTTGGAAAAGTTCCGGTTTTTAGAGATATGTTAAAAATACGAGTTAAGGGGAAAGCTAACACACGTGCACAATTTTTAATAAAAATAGCTGGAATTTCATGAGACCCCGGTCCCTTTTTCTGATCGACCCCTTTTAACACTCTTAACACTTCAGTCTCATTAAAATGCATTTCGGAGGGATAAGAACTGGAATTATTTTTTTTATGTTTTATGTAAGAAAAGAAGAGTTGGGGCCGGTCGCAGCCAGAGCAACTTAACTTAGCGATCAACTCAAATGCCGACCACTGATTAGGCCACGACCTCCTCAAAAATTCTAAGGAACATCGCAATTTTATGCGGAAAAGTCGCGGGAAACAGTTAATATGTAAAGATAGATCCAACTTTTTACAATTCTGAAATAAAAGATAACGATATTACATCGTCAATGACAATGACATAATTATTTTAAAATGCAAGTTAGCTGCGTCCCTTCTAACCGCTCGGGTTACGTGCGGTTGGGGTTGGGTTTTAGGTTCATATTAACTGTGAGTGTGAATTGATTTGAAATTCATACCGCTTTGATGACGCAGGTCTAAAACGGTGTGGGACAACCCAAAAAAAAATAAAAAAAAAAGGTTAGAAAAACAGTGAAGATAATCGAGTTGCTTGTTTCTGGTTGCTTCGTCCAAAGGGTGGATATTCCCTTTTTCTGTCCAATAATTGGCTAGATCCACTACGGGTACGCGACTCTGGACTATTCTAGCTGATATTGTCACTCCCCCTATACCATCCGTGACAGTAGTAGCCGCATCCTTTTTATTATTTTCGTCTGCCTTTATGTCATTTTACTCCATCACCTGTACCTTAACTCCTATCTAATTAAAGTTCAACGCTTATGGTCTGCAGCTGAATTGGTTAGGCGTGTTCGGCGTGAAGTGACGGCAATGCTGTCACGTCAAGTGATCCTTAAAGGCAACGCATTTGCAAGCCTCCTAGTGGTACAGAGAAATAAAGATTTTGACTTATGCCACTTTAGTATTACGAAGTTCCCGATAAGTCTGTATATCATATGTTTGTCTGCGGTTTAGTTTATTCTGAGGTTTCGACTGAGCAACAATCATTCGAGTGGTTGAAGTCGATTGACCCTCACACATTTTTACTTTCGGGTTAGTGTTCAGAACCGATACTCATGAGTGTATATGCGTCAACAGTCAGGAATAAAGTACAATACTCAATAGTACTTGCATTTGAATTCGATTTGAAATCGCCAGTATACAAAACTTCGTTTTCCTAGCTTTATCCCGTTCTATATACCATGGTACGCTTATATTGCAGAGGACGTTTGTGGGGCGAGTTGAGATGACCGACAGCCGTCTGTCGTCATCCTCGGAAGCCCTAAAATCTCTACAACCTTGCGATTAATATCACTCAGTAATATTAATCTCCACCCACTGTTTTACTTGTCTTCCGAAACACGTTGGAGATAGGATATTTGAAAACTATTAAAATGGGCCACCCATCTATCACCCGGCCGTGGTAATAGCCACTTAACCGAACCATCGACTCAAATGTCGACCACTGATTAAGCTACGACCTTATCTCCCTGTATACGAAACTCTTGATCTTAAAATCTTTTGTTTTTAATCTGGATGGGTCAAAACGTCTATTTGTGTATGGAGGCGTCTCTGTAAATCTACTAATGTATTTTTTAAGTAATCCTAATGATTTAAAAATGTGTTATATATATTATATAGTATATATATAATACATTTAAATAATACTACATATATATTATATAGTATATATAATATATACTAATAAAATTAAATTAATTGAAAAAACATAGTTTTTTCGGTAACAAATAGTTAATAGTCGCATATCGAAAATATTCCCTTTCGAATTTGTAAAAAAAAAATGTTTCACTCTATGGACTCACAAATGGCATCAAATTTTTGAGACACTTCCAAAGATTATAAAACCTGATTACTATACTCTTTGATCGTAATGCTAGTGTTTAATTTCATACGGACAAGTACTTATGATGTGTAATATAATACAGGAAAGAGATAAAAAATAGATGTTAAGTCTAGTAATATTTAAAAATTCTAAAATTCCTTCATACAAAGTGATCCTTCACTCATTAAGAGTTGAGACATTGATTTTACATATTAGGTTTCATTTTTAGTTATAACATTTTTTTAAACGGCTTTCTTGTTCTTTAGCAAAGACAATTCCGAAATTATTACTTTGTTCATTAGTGTAACTTGAATGATGGATTAATGCATTTGAAGGACAATGAAACATACAAAATTATATTAAAATTGGATTTATGATATACTAGTAATTGTAAAAATATATTTGATGTCGTCGATAACTTTAAATATCATATTCTGTTTTATTCTATTTAAAAATGAAGAAATCGGGCTTACAAATGGAACAGGAGCTTTACAATGTCTTCTATACATATCTACTCATCAAACTAAACCAGCCCAAAAGAGGTATCGCATTGAACCATATTTAATTAAAAAATGCTAACACAGAATTTTTAAAAATCGAACGTATCGCAAAATTGCAAGGCGCACGTACGCGAAGTAGCAACATCAGGTGTCAAGGTCGCTCGGCAGACGGCGTAACGCGCCCCGCGGGCCGCTGCGACCTTCGCCGTGCCACGCCGCACTTTTTGCGCGGGAGAAAGTTTTAATGGCGGCAAATTGATTTTTTTTTCGGTCCCACCACCGTCCGCGTCTGTGGCATGAACATGTTGCTTTTTTATAACGACGTTCCTTTTTACGCGTGTGCTTTTATGTACCACTTTCAAAACTAACTTTTATGTTGTGTAGAAATAGCTGTTTACAATTATACATATATACAATAGTTTTACAGTTACTATGTTGATATACTTTTTCAATTTAACTTTGTTTTGTTAGAGAGGTCACCTTCAGTTTGTCTTTCAGTATTTTTTTCAATCGAGACCGCTCGAGTGCAAAGGCGTTAATAGTCAATTAGCAAAGTCTGCACCAATATATTTTTATAGCGCGCCAATTGCACTCGCTCTTACAATTAACTTCAACAAATTCAGGCGTTAGTTTGGTTCAATCAAAATCAAGCAAGGAAGCGTAGAATAATGTAAATATATACAGGATAAATACAGGACTATATGACACACGGACGTCTGTTCCTAAGGTAGACAGCATAATGCCTGTGCTATAAGTAACAGACGCCTGTTATGCACAAATATTTTCTTTGTAGAAATATATACATATAGATAATATACCCAATTTCGAGGCGGGAATCGAACCCACGACCCCCGGAGAGGAAGGCAGGGTCACTGCCCACTGCGCTAACGGGCCAGCTAGTCAACTGTGCCTAAATATTCTGAAATTTAATTATGTTTATAATAACTAAATTTAAAGATCTTATAATAATCTATTTAATTACAATATATAAAATATAAAACGTAACAAAAGCTATAAAAAAAATTTCCATTGTAAATAATATGATGTTTAATATTTTAATCTTACATTACTAATTAAAGATACTCTGTGGGCCTTTACAATTTGATCTTTACTGCATATTGTAGATATTTATCGGATCTGTCCGTTATAAAACAGATTTCAAGGCGCATAACGATGTTTAAAACGAGATTGGGCTGATATT
>JANCMC010005830.1:1165161-1191831 GCA_024363005.1 Charaxes varanes
ATATTTATCGGATCTGTCCGTTATAAAACAGATTTCAAGGCGCATAACGATGTTTAAAACGAGATTGGGCTGATATTCTAAATTCCAAACGATCGGTACCAGCTCAAACAAATATGGCGTAAAAGTTTATTTCTTGTGAATACTTTCGAACGACTAAAGGAATTTCCGCTCCTACCGTCATATCTGAGTAATTAAACATGCCTGAAGCGGGAACAACACTAAATTTATGACATGCATAATGGCGTCTATACACGATCAATTATAGTAATCTTTGGAATAAAGTGCGTAAAGTCAAAAAATGCACGCCTCTCCAAAGTATAGAAGACACTCTACATGCAAAATAGCGTGTAGACGCAAACACGTAAGCTGGTCAATATCATTGGCTTACAGTGGTTGTTTGAGTTTACAATAAAAACGCTGCACACACACAAACAAGCGTAGAGGGGCGTGCATTTTTAGGCTGAAATATACATCTACAGCTATTGTATATTGTGCTTATGAAAAAATCTAAAAAGACTGCTTAAAAATAGGTGACACGTCAACAATTTCAGTTGAGTAGCAATTATTTAATTTACAGAGTATAACAAAAATATTATATATCAATTTTACATAAAATATTGAAATTAACTTAATTATATGAATTTAACTTTAAACGTGTGCGTTGACCATAAGAAACAACAATAGATCACAGATAAGCGCAACCGTAGATAATATCGCCCTGTTATTTTCGATCTATGAAATTTATTTATAAGTTCATAATTTATTAGCTAGACAACATATAATTAACATATTTATCAGAGTTTCGGAATACCAATTTTAGGCCTGCGTTTATGGCTTCTACAAAGATAAACATTAAACGTTACTATTTTGATTAACAAAGAGTTTAAGCCTTTAATAACGGACCGAGATAAGTTACCATAGAGTAGAAAATTATAATATGGCAGTTGAAGAGATATCTTTGTGGAAATCTATGGTAAAAAATGACTAATTTGTTTTATAATTGCGCTAATACCGGAGCCAGGCACAGCTCAAAGTGCTTGTACATTTTTGTCATTGAAGTCTACAAAGTTATACACAACTTTGTGACGTTACACAAAGTCCCCGGTCACACTACATGATCATTGAAATGATCATTCAAATGAAGCTATGTCTGACTCCGACATAACAGTATATAAAAAAAATAAAACTATTTTATGTGATGGTTAATATAATATTTTATCATCTGTCAATTTTTTTGTTGATCTCATTCATTTTTTTAATATTTTTTTTCGTCATGTTCTCCGAGAATTACACAGAGTCTAGGACTTTGGACTCTGGATAGTCATCTGGCATCGAGAATAGTGAACATTTGGTAAAATCTATACACCATTTCAGTGTTAAATAGCCTATTTATCGAGAAAGGCTATGAGGTACATATCTTAACGCTTAAATTAAAACTTTTTTTCTAAACTGATTTTACGCGGACCAAGTCGCGGGCATAGCCAGTAACTTTTAAATTACATTTGTTTTCTTCTTTAAGGTTAGTGAAACAAACACATTATTTGCCAGGGTCAAAAGATAGTCAAAACCAATCACCTCATTACTAACATTAGTTTATAATAATTTGTTTATAATTAACAGAGGCAAAACCGGGGGCAAAAGTTAGTAATGTAATCAAGTCAACTGTGATATGCCGCTCGGGTCAATTGTTCCAATAGCAATCTATTTCGCAATCACCTGGGAACGCTCTCGGTCATCAATCTTAAACCCTTGAGGCTAGTTTTCTTTACGATACACTGACAATACTTACCTACTATAAGCTCGACATTCCTTACCTTTATTACACAATTGAGCACTATTTATGGGGAAATTTGAAAAATTATTTGGTAAGAAAAAATATTTATATCCTTTATTACACAATTGAGCACTGTTTATTGGGAAATTCGAAAAATTATTTGGAAAACATATTTCCGTGGGTTTTTGCGATTATTAAGCATTGAAAATTTTGAAATGGTTGTTTAAATTTAAGCGAATTATTGCCATTGCAATACGATGGTGTCGGTTGCTGTAAAAGATTTTTATCGGAAAGACGTAGAAATGAGAAGAAAGCAGAAAGTCGTGGCTACGCAGCATTAGAGGAACGGAATAAAGACGCCGGACAACTATTCCGGCTAGATTAAAGAATGTTATGAAAAATTGACTGCAACCAATAATACTGGAAAGGCATATAAAAAAGAAGGCAATGTAATGAAGTTCAAATAGGTTTAGTTTGTTTTTTCATAAATATTTTTAATAGTCCATGGTTAGGTAAGTTGGCAGAAATGCATTTAACAATAAGCGCACCTAGTTGTAAAATTGTTTTTTTTATTTTCGCACTTGCCGTAAAATTCTCAGGTAGGAAATTATATTTGCCTTTTAGGGTTCCGTAGTAATACAGGTACCTATTATACCGATAGAGAAACTTTCCATGTTGATAGATTATGCTAAAAACATATTAGGAAAATTGTTTTGAACGAAATCGGAAAACAACGAATTTATTTAACAAAATACGTTATCACGTATCAGATACGGAACCCTTCCATACAACGCGTGTCTTGACATACTTCTGGCCATTTTTATTTTAAAAAGTATAGAAAGTAATTAAATGGCCAAAAGCCTGTCAAGAGACGCTTATATGGAAGGGTTCCGTATCTGATACGCTATAAACATAATTGTTAAACGACTTCAAAACATATTGACCGATTTCGTTCAGTATAATTTTCCTAATGACTTTTTAGTATGTTTTATCAACATGGAAATTTTCAAGTCTCTAGATCTAATAGTTTGGAAATGCTGGGGGGGGGACCTTACGGGCAGACAGACGGGCGGACGGACAGAGCGATTATAAAGGTTTCTTGTAGTACTACGGAACCCTAAAAAAGGGATAGAACGGTCGACAGTACAGAGCTATGCCTGACGATGTAGACGATGACCTGGAGGCAATTTTGCTAATGATTATTGCTGGTGTATGTATATATTTTTATATAAATCGTAATATAAACAATAATTAAATATAAATAATGTCATAAAAAAATAAAAAAGCCTTTTATTTCAAGCAATAATGTGATATACATATCTAAGTTATTTTATAACTTCATATCTGACATAATCAAAATGGACACTATCTTATGGAAGCCAAATTGCTTCTACGATATTTGATACTTAATACCTATTCACTTTCTATGAAGATGACTATATATTGTGTAATTTTGTATTTCGTTTACGTCTGTCATGACGAGGTGGCCGAGTGGTTAAGGCGTTGGACTGCTAATCCAATGTGCTCTGCACGCGTGGGTTCGAATCCTTTAGTTTTAACTATGGGTTTCAAAAAGTTTCAATGCTTCGATAGCTCAATCGTTGAAGACTCCGCTGGGCTATAATAGTATATATACAATTCCATATTATTATACTAAATTTATATTATAAAATCAGCTTCTGAAGCTGAACTAGGAAACCCTGTGCCTTCACCTTTAGTTCCTCAACCAAAGATAAATTTTATTTACCAACTTTACTAAAACATAGTAACAAACTAATTAAATAAATGTTATTAAATCTGACTTAAATATATATCATAAATATATAGTGAGTACCTCTGAAAATATATATGTGAGTGTGTGTAATGAACATTAGTATTAAATATTAATTATTAAATACAGTAATAAATAAGTTTCAGTAATCGGTATAGATGAAATGACGTATGTGTCCGGAACTATATTTAATAACCTGAAACTAACATCGTTTGGCTTTTAGAGTTAATTCCGTCATAGTCTAAATACCTGATCCAAAGATTACTCCTGGCCAGCACACCGAAAAACGGGGAAAGAGATATCCAAAACAATTGTTAGGGTATTAGTAAACAGTTTTGTAAAAATCTTTGACACACCACTCGAGTCTATTTTTATGAATATAAAGAAATTTCTTATACATAAAAAAAAGAAAATTTTGTGTCTCTCTCCATTACAATTGGTGACTTTGATGTAGGGTAATTGAAATAAATTTCTTCTAACGCTTATTTTGAGGGCAAATATTTCTAGAAAATTCGTTGAAATTGCTAGTTATGAAGTTTGTAAGTCATCTTTGCCTTTAATTTTTTCACAGATTGACAGACTGTCGAAAAGAAAGTTTCAACGTTTTAATTTGTTCTAATGCTACTTTGTACGTTTTTATGAGACTAAATCGGTGAATTTTGTCTCTCTTGTTAAAAACCATATCTGTCCCACTGCTAAGCATACACCTCACTCAATTTCTTTCAAATAAAAACAGTATTTAATAAAATTCCAACCGCTTTGTACTCGGATAATCACTCTGTGAAACTGAAATTCAAAATGGCATATTTGCTTCGTCGAGTTTCACTTTATCCATCTCATTCTTGATCTGCCGCGATGTCGTTTCCGATCTGGGATCCATAAAGTGGAGATTTTGAGCCAAAGATCATACGACGTGCGGCAGACATATCCAAAGCTATAGTTTTTTTAACCTGTAATGCAATATAAACTATATGAAATATAAGAACCACTTTGCATGCTTATTACAGACACTTTTGTAACAATTTCATTTTCGCTAAACCATAGTTTAATTTGATTTTTTTTTTCGTCTGCGAAGACTGTATTAGGAATTTGAAATATAAGAATGTAAAATGCATCTGCAATCTCATTGCAGGGTTCCTTTATAAGGATTTATGGATGATGTACGTACCAGCCGTAGAATTTCATTCTCTACTGAAAAATGGCGCTGTAATTTTTCTCCTGCATGTCATGAATTTTGAAAAAGTTGCTCGCGAAGATTAGTTTCCGCCGCAATTTTACATACTAGCCGTCGCCTGCGACTTCTTTCATTTAGAATTCAATGATTCTGTTAAATTACGAATATTAATTTTTCAAACGGAAACCTATATCTTTCATTACAATTATAGAAACGAACTGTTTGGAGTTGTCGTATTTAATCTGTCTATAGTTAAATTTAAACAGCATCTTAAAACATGCTTATTCGTTGGGCATATTATACATTTATTATTTTTTTTTACATCAAATCAGTACGGTGTGAACCAGTTACACTGACAGATAAATTATTAGATTAAAAACTAATATTATTAAAAATTAGGTACAACAATATTATAAATCTATATAAAATTATACAATATTAAATCAAAATAAAGATAACGTTACCACAAATATAAAAATAAAAATTAAAATAAAAGATGTATAGGAAGTGACCCTAGACCACATTGGCTACTTCGTATTAGGCAGACTGTATGCATCATATCCATTAAACTATTGTACGGTTTATAAAATTATATTTTTAATTAGTCAATTGTAGTTTGTCTTGGCCATATTTTTATATAATATGATTAATTGCTTTGAAGGCAGCAAACTGCTTGTGAAGTAAGTACATCAATGTATCCTGTGGGGGTCCGGACTATCCCAGGATTTCCCGGATTTAGTCTATTCTTTTTTCTTGATCTGTTGCGGCTTAATTAAGAGCGTTTCATCTTCCTATATTGAATTATCTCTTTTGTTCATTAGTATAAACTTAGCTTTCTTTGGCTTTCAATTTGGGGAAAAAACTAGCGTGATCTAAATTTAATCTCATAAAAAATGCCCCTTTTCCGTTCATTTCAAGTTCGTTATCATTTACAATAATATTTTTTTGTCTGACTGCCTTTTCTATTACGCGGGGTATTCTCTAGATTGGTATATCCGATCTTAAAATTTTCACTGGATTTTATTTAGAGTACAAGTTATTTTGAAAATATTTACAATTCTCTAAAGAAATGTAAAACATAATGATTTTAAATTAGACACAGTTTGATGTGCACAATAGGTTAATAGGACAATTTTGTAAAAACCAATTTAATTAAGCTGTCATGTACAGGGAGTTTATAATATTACGAAGAAGTCACAGGCATAAGCTAGTATAATAAATATGAATACCGTCTTCGATTTTTAAACAATTTCCCTCAGCGAGCGCGTCTCGCGAATCTTCGCTTCCAAATTCGTTATCCCCCAATTTTTTCCTCGTAAAGAGTAATCTTGTTATAAAAAACTTATTTCATAAAGCCATAAGAAAAGGAATTAAAAGAAAGGAGGAGTCATTGTGGATGGTCGGAAATTTATTAATGTTTCCTGTTTCTATGGTGTACTTTTCGCTTTGTACTTGGTACAATTATTGAGGACGATTGCGAGTTTTCTCCACTTACAAAGCGCCAGTGAACTTTTAAAAGTATCTGCCTACTCGATTTGTCAACTATGCAGAACAAGAATTTATTAGGATTTCATTTAGTGGAAACTACCCTATTATATTTATTCACTAAATTTGGTGCTTTTTATATGAAAATCTTAAGCTCTTCTTAATGACGCAAGTCATCAACTCGGCCATTCAAAAGACATCAACGATATCTGTCACACAGGTTTAATACATCTTAAGCGCAATGATTATGTATAAATAAAAAAATGGCCAAGAACGTGTCATGACGCTTATATAGGGTTCCGTATGAAACACGCGATAAAGGTATTTGTTAAATAACTTCAAAAATTCTTGTCTAATTTCGTTCAAAATAATTTTGCTAATGAGTTCTCAACATGTCCTATCATTATTGGAATATTTCAAGTCTATACATCTAATAGTATTAAAATTCTGGGGTGAATAACCTTGCGGGTGGACAGACGGACGGACAGAGTAAAACTATAAAGGCTCCTTGTAGAACTACGGACCCCTTAAAAGGTTATAAGGTCGTATAATAATAACATTGGAGTTTTCATGTGCGCGAACTGGCAGGTCCAATGTTTGAATGTTTAAAAATAATTATCATCAAATTATAGAATAGAATTTGGAATGTTCTTTATATTTTCATTCTTCTTTTGGAATTGATACAAAATTGAACGTTATGTGTATAACAACATAATATAAGGAAAAATAAAAGTATTACATTTTTCTTGAAGAACGTTTAATTCCGTATTAACAGAGAGATGACCAGCACAGTCGTCTTCACATTCTTTTAAATTAATTAAACCCTCGATACCTCAACGATAGAACGATGCAGTGAACTATGTTACGAGCTTTTTTTTCAAACCCCACTGGGCTATTATCGTTGCCAGTGTTAAGGAAAGTTTTTAAAAAAGCTTAACTAAAGTGCTAACGAGACTATTATACTCATACTTTTTTTTAGAAAAATAAGAACATATATAAAAGTGGAGGAGGTCGTAGCTTAATCAGCCATTTAAAAAAGGGTAAAGGACAGTCTGAGTTTAAATAACTAATTTTGAAATCCAAGGCCATAAAAATAATTTGGTTTCATTTAATCCTTATAATCTGTGGTGGTTTATTCAGGAAATTTCCTAATCTATGTATAAACGTCTTTGTCCGTGCGTCCACTGTCGGCTCACGGCTGTCTGCACTCTGCATTTTGCGAGTGGTCATTGTTCAGTGTTGGTGTATGATTCCTGTGATTATAAGACGTGATTATTGTGTTTTTTTATCTTGTGCGTATTAAAAGAGTGATCTATTTTTATAGTACTTCATTTAATAAAAAAAATATTTAAAAAATCACAAAACACAAATATATTAAGAAATTTGATATTAATATCATTTTTTCTTTGAATGGTAATTGTTTATAGAATATTGTCTAGACCCTAGTTTTAAAATGACTGGAGTGCGTGTTGGTCGCGTTCCTAAGCGTCGACGAGGGCGCCGTGTGGAGAGTCGGTCAGGTAAAAGAAGGCCGCATGCTGGCGCTTCGCCCCGCTATCTTGACAGCGGATTTGGTTTCTGCTTGAAGGCCTAAGTTAGAATAGTGCTTGAATGATGTGTTACTGACAGGATTTGTTAGTGTTATTTGCTGCTAAGAATAATAACTGGTTCTATGAATATCTACATTTTGAAAATATAGATTCCAAAACTCTAAACCAACCTTGCAAAAGATTCTTCAGTTAAGAACTTGTTTATAAATAGTTAAATTATTGCCAATAATTTAATCATTTCAGTAAAAACTGTAGATAGTCTAAAAAATGTATTTAAAATAAAATTAAACTGTGTTTTTTACTGTATTTATAAATGTAACAATTGAACAATGACTATCTTTCAAGTTAGATCAACATTTTAAAAATAAAAACTGCATTTTCGCCCCACTTCACTTTTTTCTGGCTATAAAAACTTTAAATTTCCTGATTGTATCAAGAAAGGATTGAATATTTAATAAATCAAAATAATGACAGTAACAATTTTTATCAAACTAGCCTCTTTTTTGCTTTCTATCCCTAAATTTGCAGTTAAATTAGCGTTGCTGCTGTGATACAACATATGCTCATATATAAGCTAAATGTTTATAGACCAGGAGATGTTGACAGACAATTCCTTTTTATCTGTTACAGGTATACAGGTTATAATTACAGGTTAAATATTTATAATAAGATATGTAATTACTTTTTAGAATAAGAACTGATGGTATATGAAAATAAAATACTACTTTAACACTTCACGAGGTGCTTTGCCGATGCTCTACGTCCTCAAAAACTTTAATTTAAACATCAAACAGTACAAAAATTTCATTACATCGATTGTGATAAGAACAGTTACTAAACATAAGATACCCTTGTAATAAAATAATGTGTAAGTTCCGATATACACGCCGAGCACTGTAAGCTGTGACGTCAATTTTGGATACTGTAAATGTGTTGCTTTTTTGATTGCTCTACTGCTTACAGTTTAAGACGGAACGCGGTCCAGTATACTGACAACTCTATTAAATGTGTGTTCACCCACGTTTTTTAATAATATAGCACTGTTAAATTGTTACATTTAACTGTTAAATTTTTTAACAAGAGCCTCTCTGTTTTTCATTGATCACGTGATCATACTACTGAGAGAACTGAAGCTCGAAGGCACCAGAGCTCACAGTACAAAAATGACGAATATTTATGACGTCATATATCTCGACAGGGTACTGCGGCAGTATACTGGTAGTGTATAAGGGAACAATTTTATTAGCAGCGCGAGCACTAAGCAGTGCTCGTAGTGTATATCGGAACATACTACCCTACATCTACTGTAATAAGAACATTTATCCTAATAATAGAATAATATAAAATGCTAACCAAACATAATTAATTCCTAATTCGTATAAGAAGATCGTAATAAAGGTATTCGTTAAATTCATCATAAAAGAGATTTCCTTGCAAGTACGTAACAGGGGTTACGTACTTGCAAGTTTTATTTACATTGCGATTTCATGTAAAAATATTGAAGAAAGTTGTTTCTGATTTGAAATCGCATTGGGACAGATATTAATAATGATATTATACAATATTCAGATAAAAAGATGGTAAAAAATTGTGTATTTCAAGAAAAAGCCGACGAAAAATTTCACCACTGGGAAACTAGAATCATGTACTGAACCCATGGATGCGTATCCGGTATGATGTCTTTTACACCTTGTTTATCGGATAACCATAACAAAAACACAAATGAAATCATTTTTCTGTCTGTCTGTTTGTTCCGGGTATTAAAAAGTTAAGCGACAGGACACTGAATTCATGTAGGCGAAGTCGTGGATTTCATTTAGTTTGAAAATAGTTTGAAACATACATATGTCGTCTTTATCGAGGCGAGCAAAGTCGTAGAGAAGAGGTAGTAATGCAATAATACATGAAATAGGTATCATTGAATCTAGATTTGAGAGAATGCAAATTGCTTAACCGGCGGAACACAAAGCTAACTGGTGAAAGGTAAAATCTGAAAGGAGTTGAGTATTGTCTGCGTCATGAGTCACGTTGATTCGACTTTATTTATAATGTTATTTATTATATTAACCGGTTATTAATACAAATAAACAACGAAATATTAACAATATAAAAAATAAATTTTCTAAAAGCAAACTCACAACTTTGCTTCTTAAGTTTAACTATGAACAAACAGAAGAACTTTTGAAATGTATACGGTAAATTTAAGACACCTATTTAACCTACACGCACGGACGCACACACACACACACACACACACACACACGCACGCACACACACACCAAATACACACACAAATTACAATTCTACACAAATACTGTATATCATATCATTTTTAGCTATGGTTTACTTGAAAATTTGTAACACTTAAGAGCTTAGCAGTTTTAATTTAAAATAATTTTCGTTAGCATTGAATAAAATATCATTTGAATTTGAATTTATAGCGCGTTCAAGTAAACAAACAAACTTCTCAGCTTTATATGTTAACCCTCTAAAAGCATTGTATTTCAGCATTTCTATACATCATACACTTCAATAATTCAAAAGCTAGACAGATTTCGAAAACAATGCGAATATTTTTATACAATTGACTAAAATATCACTTCTATTTTTGAAGCACGCGGTGATTTATACGGACGTCAGCTAGTGTTATGATTTATTTTGTGCACCAGATTTAAACGGAAAATGCACAATGAATAACAACTTGGCTAGAACGGTTTAATAGTGGTTCAACCTTCTAGAAATATATGTTAAGATTGATGGATTGTACTTGACTGCAATCATACCACTAAAGGCGAATTTTTTACATGCGTTTCCTTGAATTACCCAACAAAATATTAGGTTTTTAATAAATCAATATATAAAAGCGATAGGTCACCTAACATGAAAACATTCCTCAAAGGCCGGCAACGCATATTCGGGCCATCTGGTGTTGCAGTTGTCCATGGGCGTCGGTAGTCACTAATGTAAATGCCGCCTGCTCGTTTGCCCCTTTATATGTAAAAGAGTTAAGAAAATCTCGATAATCGCGAGACGTACATACATACATGAAATTTGGCAAGGGGGTAGTACATAGTAAGTACACATTCACTAAAAAAGGATTTTTTCATAGTAGCTTAAGAACTAAGGGGCTTTCATAATATTACGCGGACGAAGTAGTTTCACAGTATCGCGAACATATGAGTACATTATTTTTTTTTTTTTTTATTTATTTATTTAAAAATTTACAATATACTTTTAACATTAAAAAAGAGCCGTTAAAGCACATAAGGTTTGTCTCGGCACTTCGGACATTCACGAAGATGCATTAGATTAAATTTATAATTACTTAACTTACATCGTGACATGAAATGAAATATAAAAAAAATATTGAAATAAAATCTCACGCACACCAATGCTATACGATTTACACACACTTGTATACATTTTATTGTTGGATGACATCAAAGCATAAACATGATTAATGTACTTGTATGTTATATTAGTTGTCAAATATGTCTTGCCAGTGTACTAAGTGCAGTGATACTGGACTAAAGGTTTCTATGTATATGTATATACATCGTGACATTATATGTACATAGAAGATAGACAAATTATTGCCAATGTTTAAGAATTTATAGTTCCAACTGAAATGTTTGTAAAATGTGTCACATTCACATACTCCACTAACTAAAAAGGCGAACATGAAACCGTTTAATGACGTCATTACCCGCATGTCAAGATAATGGATCGCGCGAAAACTCAGTTTTCCGCACTTTTCCGCGCAATTGAATGCAATTGAAGGCCGGCGAGATGCAGCCACTTCGTCTATGTTCAGGCGGTAGCGCGTGAAATTAATGTTAAGTCGTTTTTGTATGTGAAAAGTTACGCGTTCCCTCGTCTGAACGGCTCTTTGAATTTATAACGCTTCTTTAGAGTTCCGTAGACCTACAAAAAACGCTTATCCCACCAAAAACATTTTCATGTAAAGTTTTATCAAGAAGAGGCTCGTACTGCCAAAAAGTCCTCAGATCTCCTGTATAGCCAAGCTTCGGCTCTACACGCCATCACTTTATAAGTCCTAATTTTACAAACTCTACACTTTATTCATAGTATTATTTGGCTTAGTCGTTTCGCTATATTGTTTATTAATTTTGAGTTATACAATAATTATTGTAGTAATGAAAACACAAGGTATTACTTTCCTAGTATTCCCAAACCATTACATGTAGAGACTTGAAATTTTCCATGTTCATATGTAATGCTAAAAACAAATTAGGAAAATTATTTTGAGCGGAATCGGAAAATAACTTTTGAAGTTACTTACCCCGAATACTTTATCTTGAATTTAAATACGGAACTCTTTTATATAAGTGTGTCTTGCCACGCTCTAGGCAACTTTTTAATATGTTAATAGAAATAAATAAATGAATATATATGGACTACATGACACACGGACGTCTCGTAGACAACTTAATGTCTATGTGATTACAAACGCCTGATATACACATTTTTTTTGGCAAAATATACAAATATATACATATAGATAATATACCCACACTCAAGGCGGGAATTAAACCCACAACCCCCGGAGCAGAAGACAAACTCACTGCCACAGCGCACAAAGGGACAGTAGAAATAAATAACTCATCTATCTTTACGTAGTGCCTCAACAGCTCAGTAATGAAGGAGGTGAACGGAAAACTTTAAAGACCAGGTTCAAACCCCGTTCGCTGGGTTATTATCATATACACTTATACTGATACTTGGAGTGATAATCATTCTTCATATTATAAAGGTGAAAGTAACTTAGTCTATTTCTTTCCACTTAGACTGCTTAACCAATTTTGATGTAATTTTGGTATAGAAATAGATTAAGCCTTGGTGAAGGACACAGATTATCGCAAAAATGAAGTTAGTAAGGGGTGAAATAGAGGGTGAGAGTATGTATAAAAGTTGAAGCAATCAACGCGGACGACTTCGCGGGTTGAAGCTAGTGATTATAAAAAATGCCCTTGTCATAGTTAAATTTCTTTCTAAATATTGGACACTACACGTAGAGTATTCCAGATTTCTACGTTTTATTCATATATGTCTGCGAAAATCGAACGCACATAGGCAAAATTTGACGAATATAATTAAAATTCAAGCATTCTTTTAAAAAATAAATAGAGCTTTCAACTAATTCCATACAAAAAATATCTGTCACTAAATTCTAATTCGTAGCGCGTTTGAGATGAGCTCGTAGAAGCGTAGTAACGCTACGCCGTATTATTGATATTATGTGTACAGACGCGACGCAATCATTATGGGTACAGCCACAATTCCAACATCACCCTATATCATTATTTGAGGGCGACAAATTTTATATATAAAAAGATAGATAAAACTGAATGAACGTAGCCTCGATAGTTCAGTGGCTCTGAGATCTATGCTCAATTAAAATCGTATATTTTTAAATAACAAAAACACCCGGTCATCTCGTATATTCACCTCTCAAATAAATAACTAAATACTATATGCCACACGGACGTCTGTTCCTAAGGTAGACAACTTAATGCCTGTATTATAGGTAACTGTACACCCAGACTCTAGTCGGGAATCGAACCCACGAAACCCGGAACGGAAGGCAGGGTCTCTGCCCGCCGCGCCAACGGGCCTGTCAAAGGTCGGTATTTGACTGCTTATTGTAAGTACAAGTGAAAAAAAATACTTTTTTAAAAAGTTTTATCTAAAATATTTCCTTGTACCACTCAAGATTCATCCACGCACGCCTTCCGCGCGGATTGCCGCGTATAATTCACAGTATGACACGAAATTCATCATCTCGCGAACATTTCTCATTACATCTTGTACATTCTTCAAAATTATTATAAGATGCTCTCAAAAGGCGGTCCTTACTTCGGCTTCTTTATGGATCACGTGTACGAAATTTATAAAAGTAAGATATTCTTAAAAAGGAAATTTATTTGGCTTCTGTAGGGATTACCTGTATTTGGAATAATTATTCTATATACAGGTTTACTGGTGAGACACTTACGATACTCGAGGACCTGAGATGTGACGAAAAAAATTAACATTAAACGTAAATATCAATTAACTAATAGGTGAGATAAAGAGAAAGTTAACTAATTGTGTACGGAACGCATGGACATACTAGCGTGGACGCACGATGATGGTCCGTTTTCCGTTCACACTTTAGTCCTGGCTTAGGACAAGCAAAAATACCTACTTCATTCATTTGTTTAATAAGTATAGCTCATAAAATGAACGGAATTAATTTTATTTATAATTGATATCGCGCTTAATTCCGACTGACAGATGTCACTAAATCTTTTTTATAACTCGCCAGTTTCTTTACGTTGGAAAATGCATTTACGAACTAACCTTTTCGAACGTCAAATTAACCACACAAGGTAAGGCCGTTGTTTAACTAATTTTAAGGAAATTTGTATCTATTTTTATTACATATTTATAACGTGAATCCATTGCCTACTAAGGAAGGTATTCCTTAGGTAGTCTAAGTGTACTCACCAGTCACTGTGTATTTAAAAGCAAAAGGTCCCCTAACTAAAAAATCTCGAAAACGGCGGCACGTGCAATGATTAAATTCAGCAAAGAGGTTTTTTATAGCTAGGAAATATCTGCTAAAAGCAGTTTTGTCCATATGGCCAGATCAAGGAGTAGATCTCTTGCAAATTTTTTTTTTTTTAAATTAAATTTCACTAGCTATTAAATATCTAGTGAAAGATATGTGCGTGACACCAACGAACTACTTGGTTTTTTCTGCAACCTTACAATTGCCAAATTTTCTTATATATGACAAAATGAAAACTGGCACGCGAATAACCTGATTGTAAATACCGAAAATTTTCACTATAAGTAGCCTCGCAGATGCCTTGCCGGTCTTTAGGAAATAAGTGTAAATTTTAGGGTCACTCAGTCCGTTTTGTCCACCCGCAGGATGCCCCCCCCCCTTAGGATTTCTAAAATATATATATAAATACTCAAAATTTTCCATGTTGATACAATATGCTAAAAACTCATGAGGAAAATTATTTCGAGCGATGTCGGACGACATTTTTTGAAGTTATTTAACTAATACTTTTATCGCGTATCAGATACGGAACCCTTCTCGGAGGAGGTCGCGTCCTAATCAGTGGTCGGTATTTGAGTGGATCGCTCGGTTAAGTAGCTCTTGCTGAGACCGGGTGACCCATTCTAACACTGGTTTATATTTGATATCCGACCTCCTCCGTGTTTCGGAAGGCACGTAAAACAGTAGGACCCGATTAATGTCACATTTAAATATTAAAAAAAACTAACGCATTATGCTTACGTATTTGGCGCGCTGTAATTATTAATTATTTCCTCTAAATGATAAAACCTTTTCGGATAAACTTATTTTAATTTTAATTGTTTTATTTATTTATATATCTTATAATATTAGAATTTACATAATATGTAAATAAAATAATGATTTTATATTAAATACGTACTTACGTCATTATTTATTTAAACTTAAAATTTAAATAGATGACTTTTTAAACATCGCTTTATTATTTAAAAGTTCTAATTCGAAACTAACTATCAATAAAAAAACAAAACATTTAAATATATATCTACGTATTTACCTTACGTAACGACCAAAATCATTGTGAATGGCGGACAACTTTCAAGGCAAACAAATCGTATCATTAACAAAAACTAATCTCTATTTTTTTTTGACCCAAAAACTAACCAATGACGAGTACCAAAAGCAATCTCTAATTTTTTTCTAACCCAAAAACTAACCAATGGCGCGCTCTCAAATTCGTGGTTGCGTGCGAGTGGCCAAAATAGTTAGACGCACACATTCGCAGGCCGCCATATTTTCTATTCCGTTTATCATCGAAATATGTGTTGCGTTAGTTGTAGTGCTGTTTCGTTTCTCGATATACGGTTCACACAGCGAAAGGCGGCAATATTTTTAAACGGATTTTCGTAGAGTCAATAATGTGCGGTTTTATAGGTGTAATTTATTTTTTGATTGTTTTTATGGTGACAATTAGAAAATAGATTTTTTTCCTTATGAAAATTATATTATTAGGTACAAATACCTACTTTATTTATTTATTAGTACAAGCTATAGATGGAGTATACATTTTATTTTTGTTTGAAATATTATATAGATGCATTTGAAATTAATGGAGAATTCTATTAACTTAGTATCTAGTAGTAAGTATACTAACAGAGATGTAAGTTGTTCTAACCGCAATTTTGAGATGTAATTTTCTTGAATATTTACCGAAGATGTGGATTACTAATCAAATCATCATAGGTGTTGAACATCGTCTAGGTGAACAATAAATATGCTAGTAACCGGATTGAGTTATACAAAACCGTATAGAGCTGTGTTTAATATGTACGTGTTCATATAGACATATATTACAAACACATTATATAATGTACACAGAGGTAAATGACGTAAAACTTTTGCTAACTTTACGAGTTTGAATTTTTTAGTCTTTGTTGTTTTATAAAATTGTTAGCAAATCGCTTTTTGGCACTTATATAGTGTTTTTGATTATATTAAATGTGGTAACATTTAAAAGGGACTGAATTAAGTTGTACGAAACTGTGAATGGCAGGGTTTAATAATTGAATATACACAATAATGTTTGGAATATTACTAAGTTCTGGTAAACACCGTAAAACTTTACGTTTACAAATTTTATGTGACTCAATCTTAGTCTTGACGAAATCTTTTAGCTCTATAAAATTGTTAACAACGTGCGATTTGATGCCCGAAGTTAGCATGTTATATTATAACAATGTATGCAAAGAATTGAACTAAGTTTAACAACATTATACAGAGCTATGTTCAATCTGTACATATATTCATACATTACAAACATTACATATAATACACACAGACGTAAAACTTTTGCTAAAATTTACGCGTTTCAATATTTTTGTCTTTGTTGTTTTATAAAATTGTTAGCAACGCGCTTTCTGGTACTAGAAGATGGTGTATTAGATCATATTAAATGTGATAATTTACGCAATGAAAAAGGAATGGATTAAGTCATAGAAAGCTACATAGCTGTGTTTAATACACAACAATGTATGGAATCGTACAAAGTCGAGTTATATGGCGTCATACTTTTAAGTGTACCAACATTATGTCACTCAAAGTTTTAGTCTTCGTTATATATTTATAAGAAGCGTGCCTGTCTAAAAGATTTGTATTCATTTTTGCATATTTGTATATTCGCTAATATTTTTTTATAATATGCAGTAAATACTTTAAAGTTTACCTTTTACTATAAGATTGTGTTAAAGCGTACATGACGACGTTAATAGTACATTGTTGCCGAGGTGCAGAAAACGACCAATTGCCGGACGAGTAGAGTTTGAAAATACTTTAAAAATTACGATTTGGGCAATTGTTGTTTCTGCTGAGGTTTACATAGTGCTTTTCTCAAAAAAATCTTGGCTCAAGGAAATAAATAAATTTTTTTATAGGAAAATTACTTATAATATACTTAATATTTAAAGTTATATTATGTTTGTTCGGTTTTCATAAGACAAAGGTAACACAGCCATGCAGCCCAAAAGGTAAAATAAAAAGTAATAGTAAAAGGAACGTGCTCATTTTTTTACTATTATTTTTTATTGTACTTCTAGGCTATAAATATAGTGAAATAGTGCCGCCATTTTCTGAACCCATTTTTTTTGTAGTTAAGTTGTGTCTTCTGTTCGAATTTTAAAATCAGAACTATAATGAAATTTCATATAACATTACAGGCGCGTTTTAAGTTCTAAATTTGAAAAAGGCGACAATAATTAAATTCCTTGCAACTTTGCAGGCACATTTTTTCCGTAAATCCGAAATCCGTAGATGGCAAACTTCACGTATTCTTTTTTTGAATGTAATGGCACTATTTCCGCGCAGGTTTTAGAAAAAATATTGATTGTCAAATATTCTAATGTCGTTGTAAAAGGAATAAAAATATTTTATATAGCTTTAAATAAGCATATAGAAGGTTTGTGTTCGAATTTCGACCACCACGCTAAATCTAGTAAAATAAAAATACATAATATATTTTTAGATAAACTTAATAAAATTTAATTTTGGTTAATTAATGAAATTGATAAATACTGAAATATATGCATTTGAGTTTGATATGGTGTTGGTACACCCTTATTTATTCAATATGAATTTACCTCAACTTGAGGCGATATACGAGATTTAGATTCTTTATTTTTGTTTATGTTGTAATTTTTGTTTTTGTTTGTGTTGATGTCACTTATTGTTGGAGGGTTGTACACTAACTATAGAAGATGTTATTTATGGAACGCAGAAGCAAAATTTTCGTCACATTTTATAAACTTCTATTTAAATGGCATTAAGTTAAAAAAAAACTTTATGAAAATGGATAAAACAATAGAAAAAATGGTAGTACCTAATGTCTAATTAAATGTCGATAACAATTTTATAAGAATAAAGTAATAAACATATTTTTTTTATTGGTGTTTTTTATTCTAAAACTAACTGACTGTGTTTGATTTTAATGAGGTATAAGAATGAACACCTCTCGCATATGGAAAATAAATAAAACTCCTCTAAAAGTAAAGTAATTTTATTTACATAAGTTTCGAGTAGTACATAATTGCAAGGTATTGCATTATACAGATTTGGAGCCATGTAACAAATCAACGAGAATAAAACCCTTGTACACCCGAACTAATATTATTATATATTTGAGATATTGATGATAAAATGTACACCTAAGAGGAATATAACTTTCGTATTTGACTAGTAGTAGTAAGGACTTCTCATTCCAAACATTTCCCAAACCTGTATCACATGCTTACAAAATTAGTCTTATAAAGTAATGGAAAATAAAACAAAGAGTAACTCTTATATTTAACGGCATGTGCGTCATGCCATGGAGACTACATAAAGGAGTAACATATCTGTAGATCAAAAATGTCCGTCGTTATGAATTACGAAAGTAAGGTGGAAATATGGCGCCTACATTAGCATCGTGGTAAATTTTAAAGGTTATTATTGGTCAATTCATTGCTACCTTCATAACATGCCGCGCGGATCTGGAAGGTTATTGGTCAATTCATCTACTATTGCTACATTCATACCATACCACTTATTACCAGCGCCATTCTAACCAGTATTTAAATTACTATCTAAGCTATAATTTTCGACAGATAGGCTTCATGGGGGCTTCAACGGTCATGATATTTGAAGTGCTTAGAAACAGCTGTTTTAAACACAAGCAAAATATAGGATATATTTTTTGACAACTTAATGTTGTCAAATCAATGTTTACTTTTTTTAGGTTTATATCAAAATCATTTTAAATCAGTTGGTATAGGTTCTTAAATGTTTCACGTAATGCTCCACGGGCTGAAGTCCCGTGCCATTGTTCTATTGTTATCTTCATTTTATTTTATTATCTTTGTCGATTTCATTGTTCTGCTACCACTCAGGTTTCATTTTTCGGGCTTCTTCTTCGGAGCAGCCATTTCCGGTCTGAGATGGGGGTCACGGTGCGGGGTAGATGGCCGCTCTATGGTTGTAATGGTAAGTTTTGTTTAAACTTTAACAAAAAACGTAGTTTTTATATCTGTGTAAACACAATCTCAAAGCAATACAAGACTTTCTAGCTAGAATTGAATTCGAGTAAAATCACAGTTCCTGCTAAAACATGTTCCCATATGTAAGTCATAGAAATGTCCTCTGTTAGTTCTAAGAAACAGCAGAAATCATTTTCAATTCAAAGTTTTCTTGTCGAAAACAAATATTCACCGTACCTATGTGGCTGCTATGATCAATATTTTTAAAAACATAGTCTATATTGAGGCGTTCAAATTTACCAACTTGTTTACATAAATGTGTATAATCGTTAAACGTTCGCCATGACTAACATTTGTATGTAATTTTCATCGCCTTTATTTATGAACTTTTAAAAAGTTCCCTTATAGTCTTATTTACCTATATTAGTTATATTTAATATAATTATATTTAATATTTAATAATAATTCCCGTGACTTCCTCCTCGAAAAGAGAAAATTATAGCCTATAGCCTTATTCAATAAATGGGCTAACTGATGTATATTTATTTAAGAAAATGATCTTTTGTCTATGGTCAGCAATGTATCTTTCCTTTTGTCTCAGTAATAAAAAAAATGCATGGAAAATTATAAAACTTAAATTATAATAAAGAACGAAATAGATTATAGAAAACTCCAAATAAGAATACCAACGGGAACGGAAAAAGGAACGAGAACGGAAAAGGGAACGGGAATAATACTTTATGGGATATTAGAAAGTAGTAGTAGTAACCCAACATCCAAGCAGGATAGCGTCTGCTGGATCCGCTACTTGTACAATAAAATGTACTGAAAATATTATTGTAGACCCAAGGACCGCCTTAAGAAGTTTTTAATTCACTTATTTGCTCAAAAGTTACATAGTCCAAATATATCTCGTTTTCTATCCGTATATTAAGTAATGTACACAAAGCAATACTCGTTTCACACACGTTCGCACGAATGTGTACATTAATTCTCGTTAATGAAACGCACACAGTCTGATTACTTTCGTTCGGAGCTCTCTCCGGTCGCCATTATTTCCTCGTCATAATGTTCTAATATGGCCGGTTAATAAAATAGCGAGCTCCCTAACAAAGCGATTGTTTACACACTCCTATAAATTGTTTTTCTCAAACATGCGCGGAGATAGTGACATTACATTCGAAAAAAGAATGCGTGAAGTATGCCTATTTCTCAAATTTAAGAAAAAAACACGCGCCTGCAAGATTGTGAGAAATTTCATTATTATCGCCAATTTCAAATTTCGAACTTAAAACGCGCCTGCAATGTTGTATGAAAGTTCATTATTGTCGTGTTTTTAAAATTCGAACAGTAGACACAACTTATGAAAAAAAAAATTGATTCGCTCACTCCTGCCCGCCTGCAATGTGATCTCTCTTAGATTTCCCAACTATTAGATATAGAAACTTCAAATTTTCCATGTTGATAGGACATGCTAAAAACTCATTAGGACATTTATTTCGAGTGAAATCGGGCAACAACTTTTGAAGTTATTTTAAGGATACCTTAATCTAGTATCAGATGTGGAACCCTTATATAAGAGTGCAAACGGACGGACGGACGGACCGAGCGAAACAATAAGGGCTCCTTGTATTACTACGGAACCCTAAAAATCTGAGTAATAATGATTTATTTTAAACTATAATATTTTCTAATTTAAGGATTTTGGATCGACAGCAATGGCTACTATATTTTATGAAAACTTGATCGTATGTAACAAATTACAATGAACACCCAATGTTTAAATTTCTTCACAAACATAATCATGTATGGTATAATACATAAATATTACTGGTTTCATTTAAGTCATTGCAAATTACAGGACTAAAGACGATTTATTTTATTTGACTTGGGACCCCTTTATAGACTTAAGTTAATGATAGAACCTACTGTTTGGAAATCGATAAAATAATTAATTTAAAATACATAAAAAAAGAAAAATCTCCAGCTCTATATTTTTGACTTTCACATTTCGTAATAGCTCTGCCGAATTGCCGATTAGTTGGAATGAAATCTATACTTTAGTCGTAAGTTTATATACTTACTAGTCTTAACCGGCGACTTTGACAAAATTTTGCGATTTTGTTAAATTTTGAGGGTTTTATTTCTCTATGTGAACATTAAATTTCTCGACAAAAAGTGACCTACGTCTTTCTCCAAGGTCTAAAATTCACCAAAATTACTTCAGCGGTTCAGGCGTGGAAACACAAGACAGAGTTAATTTCACATCTATAATATACTAATATTAGTATGGATAATACTGAATTGAATTATATTATTATCCGGTAATATGGTCTTTTCGTAATAAATGTTATTTGATGGAGAATAAACGACATGATATCGTTGCCACTGTTTTTACACGGTATTATATGTCCCACAATATAATCAAACAATATAAAAAGATACCCTTAAATGGAACCATCTAGAATCGGACAGTGTATGTGATGGTATGATGGTGGATGGTATGATGGTGTATGGTAATGTGAGACACTCACGTGGGTATGAGTGGGGCGGGCAGGCCCTCTCATGTGAGAAAGAGGTACTGGTAACCGGACGCGCCGGCCCAATTCGGCTACAAGCATGGCGCTACCTCTAATTGGTGTTAAATTATTCTTAAATAGTGATAACAAAAAATATCCGACTAATTTTCGAATGGGGACTTACTAGTGCAGGGCGCGAGGACCTCGAGATAATCGATGCTTTAAAGTCGAAAATTTTACCATCATAATATAATGGATTTAAAAAGTATATTCTGCCACATAACGTTCAAAAGGGCCTAAGAGTTTGTGAACACATGACTAACTTCCATATACCTAAGTTGGATGACTTAGTCGGAATATCTTTAGTGTTTCTCAGCACGTTTTACTCCTTTGTTTCAAAAGGAACACAATGGTGACTGTGACAGACATACATATCCTTTCTAATAAACCTCCTCAATAGAACCTAGACACAATTGATTTAAACGGACATCTCTGTACCTATTACAAATCCTTGATTAACGACTCACAGATACAAAAGGCGACTTATTTTATATTAATAATTATATTTGAGCTTTAAGTAAATTTAATATAGTACAATTATTGTTAGAGATCGAAATATACAAATAATTACTTGAAAATTAATAAGCGAAGCAAAAAAATTCGGTACCATTTTCGAAAATTGCGCGAACTGAGGAGTATGAAATTTGGCACAATTGCAGTTTATATCTTCCAGATTGATGATGATGTAATGTACGTAGTGTGCCAGTACTACCATTTTTATAAAAAAAAATGCTTTATTAATATGTTAAAACATTAAAATAAACAAATGTAGAAAACGGAAATCTTTAAACATAATGACCTCCATAGTTCCTTAAAATTATTAGTAAATAGGATAATATCATTCATAAGTTATCTTGTAACTAGAGTTGTCAATACAATTTGTATATTAGTTAAGCTTATATTTTAAGAAACTAATGTATGCGACTCGTCGCCGACATCTCCCATAGCATGGAGACAAACCACATTCTAAGACATTAATTAATATATTATAATATATAATATAATTACGCCGATTCTAGTCTAGAATTAAATAATTAGCTCTATATAATATCAAAGAGTAGGAAGTGTACTTACTTGACATTTTTCAAAATATTTTGGACAATTCACATACTATCTTGATAATTTACAGCCTATGTGTTACTCTGATGTATAAACATTATTTCTGTAAAGTTTTATTAAAATCCATTCAGTAGTTTTTTCCGTGAAAGAGCGTCAAACATACATCCATACATGCGTGTGTACAAATTTTCGCGTTTATAACATAAGTCGCATTTTACTTCGATAACAATCATTTGGTACTGCTCTAAATATGTAAACATAGTATCTTTATAACAAAAACAACAACAATTCGTTGGACATTTAAAAACCATTAGCATTCGCCCATAATAAAAAGCTTGGCCGAGCTTTATTTACGAAAGTATTGACGTGTGATAGTGATGTGTATTTCGTATCGATATTTTATTGTGTCGATACAAATTATACTTCGATTATACGTCGTCGATACAAGTTATATCGTTGGTTTTGTCATTGCGAATCAATAACAAAGATTTGAGACTGATTAAAACTTGTGAAAGCAACTCTATACGAGATATTTTACCATTTATAAGAATGTTTTTACATTCTTAAATTGCGGTAATAAATTAATTAATATTATTAAGTGTAGCAATATATTCATATATCAGTTATAACAAATGAAAGTTGGCGTATTCGTTATATAAAAAAAAAACATTTTATTATTAATAAAACCTTTGTAATACACCATTAATATATGATTAAAACTTGTCTAAATTCGTACCCAGTCTTTTTAGAAATAATTAATTACATTCATTTATACAAACGATGTTGACAAATACATATATTAGGGTATGCGATATTGCGTTTCGACACGATTAATCAGAATTTGCAGATATATGATGATGCGATATATCGATAAACAATATCTGTCTTTATGGATGTCTTTTAGCTGCTGGTCAATGGTTTTCCTTCCTTCTTTTTCAGATGACACTATCTGCAGTGCTGATTTTCAGGGGCGCCCAATTCACCGGTGAAGCCACGAACCAACCCAACCAAAACATAAATATCCACATAATTTATTTCTATATTTTTATATTAAATATGTATATATGATTAATGTAGCTCATATTTCATCATCATTTATTTTAATGCATCTATATTTCTTCTAATGGTTGCCTGGAAGAAATTGCTGTCATAGAGATAAGGCCGCCCATTGCACCATAGTATTAAGTATAGATAAGTGTATTTCTGTAAAGTGTTACTTTATGCGTACAATAAAGAATATATAATATTAACAATAAAAAAAGAAAAATAATAAAATCATTAAACAGAGCTCAAAAAAACGACACAAATAAAATGCAAAATCAAAAAGAGAACTACGTTGAAGTCTACACTAGTGTGTATTGTCGACACCTTCTTATTCCCCATCTCTTTGAAAAAAAGTAACAAACCAGTTTTTCTTCTCAGTAATCACAATAGTTAATATTTTTTTGCAGGAACTAATCACGATTCCATCTTCTGCGACTTCGCCCGTATAAAAATAACCTCAAAAAAGAACCTTTAGACCTCCTTAATCTAGACCTATGAAGAAATCCGATCTTAGCGGATCTCTACAAGCTATAAACTACCTGCTTGCCAAATTTCATCTTTATATAGTCGAGCAAGAAATTGGTATGCCACGCTAAGGTCTAAAATCGTTTGCACGTCAATTAGTTAAAAGGCTCATTTTTGCTTGTTATGCATTACGTTAAATTGTAAAAATAGCCCTTAGCAATTTTCTTTTAGTAGGAACTGCCATCCAAAATGGTAAAACACTTTTTTGGTCGACTATACGTTCCGTGTTATTCGAGATTTCATGCAACGTGAGTTTTTGCTTTTATATACATATATTTTTCATATTTCTTTGTCATTGTATTGTACATGTAACACACATTTAATTGAAACTCGAGGCGCTTGATTTTATCCACGCTATTACTGGAGCTACAATGTCTGTTGTGATGGATGAGAAATTTTTCATCGGCTACAAGATATTGCTGCAATCTTCACTCGATCGCCTGATTACGTTGGTAATCTTGAGTGATGTCTACAGCTTGGAGGGATATTTTAACGTTCTTATAATACAAATTACAAGATTACGGTAGAGCTAAATTGTAAGACTTATAATGCAAAGAATTAGAGAGTGCTTTGACTGCTTTACTCGTTAAACAACAAATGAAAAATAAGAGGCTATAAATTATAAGAAACATATAAAAAACTTAGAAGTTGGCACACAAAACATACTAAATAATTATTTTTTGTTATATGATAGATTTGAGGCAGGTGGTCTACGAACCTAACTGAGTGGTGGCCTAGATCGGGTTGGAAAAGCCCTGGTCGTTCCATGGCATGATGGGCGGATGATGTGATGAAAGTGGCCGGACATGGGTAGATAAGATTGGCAAGGGATATAGGAGAGTGGCAGAAGCAAAGGGAGGCCTATGCCCTGTAGTGGGTTATCAAAGGCTGAAAATAATGACGATGGTGATGATGAAGTAGATTTCGGTCAAATACTAGGTTAAGTTAACACAATGCGCAAAAAAGGACCTCTGAGTAGGAAAAAATTAGGTAAGGTTGGTAAAGAATAAGAAATAAATACAAAAATAGGTCAGATTTATGCAGGCGTGTGTAATGTATAATAAATACAAACACTGTGTTCTGCAATGAAATATATTCTTCTTCAAAGAAAGCCCGAATTTCATTACTTCTTGTGGGATAATCGAGAATCCCGCCTTTGTATCGTTAACTCCTTCCTCTTGACTAAATTGCTTTTAGAAACAAAACCGCTTTTATATTGTTATCCGTTTGTTCTACAAGGATGTATGAACTCTTATTTAATTTTATCTTAAGATAGCTTAATCTAACTTCATCTGCGTTGTATGCAAAGATTTTTGCCAATTTCTTTTGTTTTTACACTCCATAAGAAATTAATTCGAACTTTAAGGAACATTAAAAATAAATAACAAGGGAAATAGAGATAGATTTTGCTTTTCGGTAGACATTATGCAATTAAACAAGGTAAACTTGGATCACAATCGTTTGAGCGTTCAAACGTGTTGATTTTTTCGCGCGACCTGCGTCAAATATGAATGTTTTGGTAGGTGGTAGACAGGTATTGTCTATCAGACTATCAGAAGCCCCAGAACGAACATTTCGAACCGTTCGATGTCAACGAGTCGATTTTATTTAGGATGATAATATTTGTACATAACTGGCCCTTCTTTATCTCAAAGCGGGTTGCATTAGCCTTAAATAAAACTGTAACATGACAAAGATTTGCCTTCTGCGGGCCTAGCACGAATATCTTCCTAAGTAAAGTCGAATCTTCGACTTCAAATGGCTCGAAATATTCGTGCTAGGGCTTCTAAAAATGCGCAAAGTTAACTGTCTTGTTTTGACGAAGATATCTGATCTACTAGTCAAGTCGTGTTTGCGTCAGAATTCCCATCTTTAGTAACCGTAACCTTAGTTAGGATCTCGGAATTTTCTGTACCCTGGCTGTTTGTATGTTATATCCAATTACATTAATCAGTGTTTAACAATGCGCACGTGTAAGGGAAATCCGAGAACCTTGGAGAGTTTTCTCCGTATTAATACCGAAGCTACAACGCGATATGTTATTGATGAGATTTTTTTTGATCAACAACGAAATGTTATTACAATATGTTCATCCAATCGATTCTATTCTTCCACTAGATGATTGGAAAAGTTTCGTTTGAATAATTTGTTGT
>JANCMC010005830.1:1191931-1329091 GCA_024363005.1 Charaxes varanes
TAAATGACTTTGAAATCAAATATACATAAAATAAGGCAAATTAAATATTAAGATAATACAATTTTAAGTAGTATATACAGGGATCCGTTATAGAGAATAATGATTATATTATTATTCTCTATGACGGATTATAGTACATAATTCTTTATATTAAATGGAATAGCGGGCTTCTTTTAAGACATCATTTTTTTTATGAAACACGGGGCAAACGGACAGGCTGTTCACCTATGTGACTACCGGCGTCCATGCACAACCGCAACACCAGAGGTCTCGCCTTTCAGATATGAGTATGCTCTTTTCTTGAAGGTCCCTAAACCGTATCTGTTCGGAAATACCGAAGCTGGCACTGATTTCGCAGAGAAATTTTGCAAGGCAAAAAGTTTCTAGAAAAGGGCGTAGTTGTGGATGTTTTATATCTTTTATATCTACTAAATTCGTCCAATCGGTAGTAGATTCCTAAGTTAATAGAACTCATTTACTCTCCCGCCAGTATTGCCTCCATACTGTTTTAATTTAGATAAGTATTCACATGATTGCCTACAATTTGGGGTCGAATGAGACAAAGGACGACACAAGGCAGCCATACTGTTGCAAGATTAAGAACTTCATTAAGCGATAGCGTGAAGATGTGGATTTCTGGCCAAGAATAAATGTTCATAAATCACACCAGATATTGTAGCTCCTGTTAATAAAGGATCAAAATATAATTAACCCAGAAATTTTAATTTTTTTATGTGACAAGGGGTAAACGGGCAGCCGGTACACGTGAGTTACTACGTATGTATATAGAATAGTCTTTTTGATACACAAAGTTAATTATAATACAGTCAAATCATACAGTGGAAAATAGCACAATCAGGCGGTCTTATCGCTAACTAGCAAAGTCTTCCAGACGATCTGGTTTTGCATAATGTATATTATATATATTAATCAATTGCTGTTCGTTACTCTCGCTAAAACTCCAAAAACCACTGAACCGTATAAAACCCTTCTTTTTCGTTTCCCTTATTTCAGGTAAGTTTGGAAATAAAAGAAAGAAAGGTTATTTAAAAATACTAAAGAACTGCAAAATGGATCCGTATTACAGAATACTTAAAACAAACTTTTGTCTGACGTGGAATGTAAAACTATTAATGCAATATTACGTTATATGGAAAAAACGCAAAGAATATTGGTTAAATGGCTAATAGTAGATGAACCAAATCACGGGTTAAAAGCGAAAGATCACCTAACACGAAATCTCGAAAGCCGTGGGACGTACAAAGATGAAATTTCGCAAGAAGGTAGTTTATTGTTAGTAGACATCCGTTATGAAAGGAGTTTTTTATAGAACCAGATTAAGAAGATATAAGACCTTCGCAATTTTACGCGGATGAAGTCGGTGGAAACAGCTATTAATAAATAAATACAATACCGATGTTATGGGCAACAGAAAACAATCAGAGAGCATGCAGATACCTCGTCAACTTTAAATAAATGAGGACCTATGTTCTTTCCTTGTGGTATCACATTATTATATACGTCTATGCACTTTTGCAAGTCGTCAAGTTGAGGAAATTCAATTTCGTGGTGCATCCTTAGACACCATAAATACGAAATCCTACGACTCACGTTTCTTGATGGGAAAAGTTTGTGGAGAAAGAGGATTTGCGCTCGCTTATAAAGAGCATCTATTTGAGCGACGTAATATGTGATATTTCTAGAACATCTGGTTCTGAAACTTGTTTTTAAAACGGTTTTAAACGTTAGAAGAAATTATCTGTAAGATGTTCGATGCTAATAACGACTCTGCTTAGCTATCATCGTGTCCATTCCTGAGCTACACCAAAAAAGACATCTTTCTGCACTAGTGCCTTGATTTTCCGTCTCACTCAAGTCTCTACTCTCACTATATCGCTTGAAATATATTACGAATTTCATTAATTGTATGTCCAAGAACAAATTTCCCAAAATATTAAGAACAGTGAAGTGTTTTTATCGAAGCAATATCTGTTTATAAAGATACAAGTACATATATTTAATTAGCAAGTTTCTTCGTGAACTTGCTTAGTTAAAACAAACTTCGCGTTTTATCAGCTTTCACTCGGTGCCCGAAACAAATCGTGTTATTTTGTAGAACAAGTATTTTATCCCAAACTCTGTTGAAGCGGTGATGTTTGTTATGTGTTATTTACTTGGGGAATGTGGGCAACTTCTATAAAGAATTTTTTCTTGAATTCTCGTGAAGAGAAAAGCCTTCTTATTCTTCCTTGTGTTATTTCGGTTAAGTACCAGGGTCCGCTTAGATTACAGAAGATTTGGCTGTGGGGCAAGTTAAGATGACCGATTGCCATCTGACGTCCTCCTCGGAACCCCCACAATCTCTACAACCTTACGACTAATATCACAAAGTGACATAGATCGGGTCCCACTGTTTTATGTACTTTCCGAAACACGGAGGAGGTCAGATATCATATATAAACCAGTTCTTGAATGGGTCACCCATTTATCACCTGATCGCAGCAAGAGTACCTTAACCTAGCGATCGACTCAAATGACGAGCACTGATTAGGCCACGACCTTTTCATCCTTCTTAATATAAAAAATAGCAGTATGTCATTTAAATTAACTTAGACTTCTGTAGTAGCGTTTATTAAAGAGTAAATTGTAGTTATCTTTAATGATTTGGATAGTAAACCAGAGCCCCAATATTTCAAGGGATGGGAAGAGTATGGAAATGGTGTTCATATTTTCGGTAATCAGTTTATGTACGGCGCAAACATTTATTATTTTTATTTACAGCCTATTTTTTCCCACTTCACGGCAAAGGCCTCCCTACCATCTTTCCATAAGGTTCTGTCTGAGGCTATGCATGGTCAATCTCTATTATAACAATCCAAGCCGTTCATTCATCTCATTCTTTAATTTTCATGTCTAAGAACTTACTAGTAGGTATGCCTAATATTTTTATTGCTTATTTATTAAAACCTTATTATAAAAAGCTTTAGCTTTTCCTAATTCTGGACAAGACGTTAACCCAATGATGTCATGGTCTGAAACGGATTTCAGCTCCTCCATACACCTTTCAGCTTTTGAATCGTAAATGCGTGTTTACTAGCTCTTTCTCGCTTCTTTGTCCGCGTAAATTTAACATGCGAGAGCAGTTACACCTCCTTAATTTCGTCCTATCAAAAAATTCTAAGCGGGATAACGCTAGGTAGAAAAAGACGACCTTAAAACTCAGCCATATTTTATTAAGTAATGATAGGATGGTCCTAAATGGTCTAAAAATGCTCTCTTTTACGGCGACAGAACGATTTTTAGACACTTTATTTTAGGTAAGTAAAGTCAAATGGTTTATTCATATAAATTTTTCATAAGCACTTATGAATATCATATGTATAATTTTAACATTTTTTTAATCATTTAACAATTTAGTGATAAAATTTACGACTTAAAAGCTAAGTTGACAAGGGTTCCTCGCGCCCTGTACTGAGAAGAGTAAGTAAAATACAGTAGTGAAAAATTGACAAATCGTAGAAAACCTTTCAGAGTTTCACTTCTAAAAGTGTTAAAAAACTAAGAGTTTAAATCTTGAAACGGTAAAAAGAACGGTGTTGAAGTTCTAACTTTGAGTCTTGCTGGAAAATTTGAAGATTAAAAACTTTAAATCTGATATGAATTGAGTAAAAAATTAAAAATTTATTCAAGAAAAAAGTTTTTATGAACGTGCTGTTATTACATTGACCTATTTTTGTGTAAAAAAAAATCTCCTTAAGATTTTCTAAATATTAACATTAAAAATAGTCAATGTCACCATTACGAGCCACCAATCACATTCGTCCTACTGGCATTCGCCAGACAGCTTCATTTGAATGATCATTTCAATGATCATGTAGTGGCTCCTACTTCTACCGCGTATAAGCTGGATTTATAACCGTTTTTAGTGAGCTCATTGGTTAGGTCAAAGTACTTGTTTGTTTTTATCAGATGGTCTTTAGGGATGTTGGTCTCCTATGGAACTGTAAACTCTACAAGTACGCTTAGTGTTTTGTGTTGTACCTCCTTGACAAATTTCATCTTTATACATTCGGCAGTTTTCGAGATTTCGTGATAAGTGACCTTTCGTTTTTGTTTATATATGTATTCTTTTACTTTTCAACCGACCTCAAAAAAGGAGGAGGTTCTCAAATTGATTTTATTTTATTTTTTTACTTTTTTTTAAATATTTTTTACCTTAAAACTTTCGACTGGGTTAACCAATTTTGATGATTCTTTATTTAATTGATAGCTGGTGCTTTCCGTATGGTCCCATTACAATTTGGTCCAGTTGTGACCATTTGAAACGGTTGTTTTAAAAAATCTTTCTTATTAAAAAAAAACGATTTTTATGTTGAAATTAGACAACAGTGAATTTGAAAGCTGCATATTGATTTATAGGATAGCGGAAATAATAGAAGCAGAAACGGAAAACTTCATGAAAAAGGACCCAGATCCATTTGATGAGAGGCATCCGTCGCGGACAGACCCGGAGTGTGCGCTGGGACACGCCCTCAAAGTTATGTTTAAGAAAGACAATTTTATGACTAAGGTATGATTCATTACATACTAGCGGACGCTGCAGACGTTGTCCTGCTCAAATTCTGTCCTACTCTTACTATTGAATATCAAGACTTACTGCCATCTATTGGTTCATGAGAGCCACCCGTCTCGGACAGACCCTGATTGCGCGCTGGGATACGCCCTGAAAGTTATGTTTAAGAAAGACAATTTTATGACTAAGGTATAATTCATTACACATTAGCGGACGCTGCAGACGTTGTCCTGCTCAAATTCTGTCCTACTCTTACTATTGAATATCAAGACTTACTGCCATCTACGGACATTGCGATAGGGTCTAGAGCTAAGCAGAACTAAGGGTTCTTACTTATTTAACCTAACACGGACGAAATCGCGGAAAACAGCTAGTAGATTCCATTAAAATAATAAATTGATTGCTGTCTTCATATATGTAAATCGCAAACATATAAAAATCTCATTAAAATTGGAATATCCTTAAATATTTTTCCTAAATCACAGACAGACTACAATTTCATTTCTTTGAGTTAAATATCATACATTCGTGTGAAAATCAGTTATATATTATGATTTATGTAAGCATTTACGTCTGGTATTTTAATATTAATTATTTACTTTAAAATATATCTTACATCTTATATCAATAATATATTTTTCTTAGCTTCTATTCGCGTATATGGAGTTAACATATTACTTAAACATATCTAGGAAGGCTACTTTAACCTACATCATACTGTCGTACCGATTTCGAACTGCAAATATTTCTAAAACAGATCATATCTATACACATTTATAAAATTTAAGTGTCTCTATACAACTTTTAGGACCACACAATAATCTTGCTTCTCTCCCTATTTACCTTCTAGTAGATATAGACCCGACTATAGCCCGGCGGCGTTGGAGATCAAACCGGGTGCCATAAGGTTTCAATAGATCCCTTCTACCGTTGAGCTATTGTGGATCTAATTCTTATAAAACAATTTAACGTTAATATAAATCATTCCGTATAAACCTGTTAAAAATTTTAATTCGACGTAGGCACCGTTTTTATTTAAACCATATTTTGCTCAGACTACTGTCACTGACTGTCACTGAACCGCCATTGAAATGCCACTTGCGTCTGGTTGTTTCAATTAATGAAAATACTTAACAAACGATCTTCAAAACGCGCGAAATTCCCAAATAGATGTTTTTATAATTTCCTTTCAAATCAAACAAACTGTGCTTAATAAATTGAATAAATCGATAACAGTTTTAAATTCACGAAGCAACCGTGAATCAAAGAAAGAAGAAGAAGAATATATTTGCGGCTTGTAGTGACACATATAAATATGTATATAAATACTTACATGTCATCAAAACGAAGTGGCCGGTCGCGTCGATTATAGATTGTTTTTTATGAAGACGCGATCGGAAATTCTTTTTTTACGAGACGAATTGGACTTTAGGGCAGAGATAAACGCTGTGTTAATTTTCTAGTTTTAGTTGTGTAATTTTTCGTTTGTATATAATTTAATTTCCTTTTACCTTCCGTTTTAATGTGTTGTTTTTTTTTTTGTAAATATACTTATGTACATATAAGTCTCTATTAATAATTTCAACCATTACCAAACAACCATATTAGTGTTTTAGTACAGTGAGATTTTTTGCCCAACTGGCCTGATAATAGCATTCTTTACTAAGAATGTTGTTACTCAGTAAAGTTTCTACCATAACTCTACGAGTAAATCAGTCTGCATAAAAAGACTAATACTACTTAAGTTATTTTTATGTGTCTTTATACATATTAAAATGCTTGCGGGCATTGACATTACTTCGGGCACGTCTTACTCAATCCGGTTTCTATTTATTGAAATAATGTCATTCAAATCTTAAGTCTTTGTCATTGTTTTGCTATGTGTAAAATTACTTTATGTCTTTATTATTATCTCTTTGTCTTTATTGACTATACCTACCATAATCTGGATAAAAAAACTGCAAGTTTTATAATTAAACTGTATACAAGTTGTTTATAATGATATTTAATTATAACGGATTTGTGGTAGTGGGAAATCAAGAAATATTATAAAATTGCTTGTGTGCCTAGATATATTCGATAGGATGAATTGTTTTTTTTTTTTTACAATTTTACACGGAGCAAACGAGCCGGCGATTCATCACCTAAGTGACAACCGACCCCAATTGGCATCTGCACCGCCAGAAGGCTCACAGATGCGTTGCCCGCCTTCAAAAAGGGGTGTATGCCACCGAGAACACTACGCTTTGACATAATTACCTATATAATAAAATCTATACTTTATAAAAATATTAGCATTCGCACACCCTCCTCTAGATAAAATACTAGCTGTACCCCACGACTTCGTTCGCGTGTGCCATTCTTATCACTTAGAGGTTTAAACAAAGTTTTTGTATAAAAGGATTTACTATTATGTTTATAAAAAGACCTTCACAAATATTGCATTAGTTTAGAACAAATTTGATTAGGATAAAAAAAGATTATACTGAGCCAACCTTAAAAGAAAGATATATGCTGCCCCGGACTTTTATATAGAACTTTTAAAGGGGAACAATTTTGTCGTACATGACTTTTGCGACACTAACCATTTCACGCAGCGGAAATGGGAAAAGGAGCCCCCGATTTTGAAGCATTCTTCATTGGTGGTCCACTCCTATTGGTCTTAGTGTGACGACATATAGCCTATAGCCTTCTTTGATAAATGATCTATCTAACACTGAATGAATTTTTCAAATTGGACCAGTAGTTCCTAAGATGAGCGCGTTCAAACAAACAAAGAAGCAAACTTTTCAGCTTTATATATTAGTATAGATAATTTTTCCAAATTTCGTACTTCTTTCTCCGTTCGGGCAATTTTCGTTAAATGGTACCGAAAGTTGTCGCTTCACGCGTTAATATATAGATTATTAAAACGATTATTTGGTCTTTGAGAAATGAGTATTATTATTTTCCTACAATACCAATTTATTCTAATGTTCTTCATATGCAAAACAGATTATCTACTAGAGATCGTTAGTTAGCGATAAGACCGCCTGATTATACACTTGTACTTTATAGTTAATATATATACACAAATATATTGTATTGATCTTAATTTTTACTCCAAGGGGGTGGATCTTCCTTTATCTGTCCGATGACTGGTCCGATCCACTACTGGTACGCGACCCCGGAGTGCCCTAGCTGCTATTGTCACACCCCCTATACCGTCCGTGACACCGCAATCTCTACAATCTCACGATTAACGTCCCTCAGTGACATTAATGGGATACACTGTTTTACGTGCCTTCTAAAACAAGGTGAATGTCGGATATTTGAAAACCAATGGGTCACCTATCTATCACTCGGCCGCGGCAAGAGCTACTTCACACGAGCAATCGACTCAAATGCCGGCCACTAATTAAGCTACGACTTCATATATTCTATTATATAAATATGAAGAGTTTTTTGTTTGCTTGAACGCGATAATCTCAGAGACTATTGGGCCGATTTCAAAACTTATTTTAGTGTTAGATAGCTATTTATCAAGGAAAGCTATAGACTATATATCATCACACTAAAATTGTTTCACCTAATTTTAAAGAAAATGTTCAAATAAAAACGTTGCTTTTCCACTTTATTTAGTATTGAAATATATCATAGTGTGTTGTTAACGATTTTTAATACAATAAAATTTATGGTAACTGTTTCATCGGCTTCGTCTGTTTTCTATTAAACTAACGTAGAACACAATGTTCACGTTTGTGTTCAGTTAAGATCGTGCATGAAGATCCTTGAATAAATATCCTTGATTAATACAATATTCGTTATGCAGCTTCATTTATTTATACCTCATAAATATATATGGTTATTGATCTAAAAATAATACAATCCAATTTGGCTTCAACAAAGTTTCGGATATTCAAATATTTTTAAACGTACTGATGATTCGTTAAGATCTTTAAATATTACTATAAAGTGTTTTCAAACACTAAACGGAGTGTAAAGTGCCCGATAACTGGTCAGATCCACTACGTTCTACGCGACCCCGGAATACCCTAGCTGCTATTGTCACTCCCCCTATACCCTCCGTGACAGTAGTATACGCATCCTTTCTCTCCTCCCCATCTACCTTTATATCCTTTGTTTCAATCTCTTTCCCCTAATCCTGTCTTTCTAATTAGAGGTAGCGCCAAGCTTTACCCAAATTTGGCCTGGCTTTTAGAAATTATGTACTGTTATAATATGTTCTGTTATGTACATCGGAAAAATATTTTATAAATATTGAGGGCTTTCGCCGCGGCTTTGCTTGCTTTATTTTCTAGCTATCAGAGAAAATAGTTTTTTTTTTTCGGATAAAAGAAACCAATGTCCTTTTTACTTCAGACAACGTTAAACCTTCAGTTAGGACATGAAGGCGTAACAAACAAACAAACAACAATACATTCGCATTCATGACATTATTAAAATATATTATATATAAAGTAAAATTTATTAAGGACAGGTTTTAGGAAAATTATATTGTCCTATTACTAAAAACGCAATTTTTATAAACTTTTAAATCCAAACTCCGTAATTGTGGCGGATGTGGCGCGTTATGTTTTCGCTAGGAGCAGATCAAAAACAAAATAAAAAAATTATAAATGAATATCGAACTGGAGAGCTTTAACATGTTTGGGAGCTTTAACAGGATTCGAACTTCTAAGTAATAATAATTGGCGCGGTGGACGCTTCGTTCAAAGGTTGAGGATTCGTTTGACATAAAATATTGTAGCTTTCCATTCAACATAGGGCTATTGGTTTCTAGTAAAGCTCTGTTTGAAAGTTCTTTTAGTTATTTCATGCATATTTTACGTACATGAGTACTAATCAGTATTAGTTCTCTTTTACTCAGTAAATAAAAAAATATCTAAAGCTCCCATTTGATAACACTGCCCTCTACCGTTTGATATTTTTACGTAAACTGCAATGAAATTTGAGAAATACAAATTGCATTTTTCACAATTTTTGATACATACCCTTCATCATCATGGCGGCGGCGATCAGTCCGCCCATGCCTCCCTTCTTGCCTCCTCCGAGGCCGCCGCCTTTGCCCCTGGCTTCGCCCACGAGGGCTGATACACTCTAATAATTTCTTTCAATATCTTTCTATTAACTCGAATGTCATAAAATATTTTAAATTAAGGATATATGTTATTTGCAATATCATCACACCGCATACAGAAACATGTAAATATTAAACAATATATATACAATATACACTAAACATTACAACATAAGCGTGTCTTGACACGCTTTTGTTGTAATGCCATTTTTATTTAATAGATAACGCTACGATTAAGTATGCATACTTAATGAAAGCATATACAATACTCACCGCCAGATAATTCAGCATGAAAACACTCGCGGATTTAATATTGTTGTGTACATTATTGCCCAAATCGTAATTTAGTGCTGCAATTTGAATAAGTTATGGTGTAATTATGAACACTGTCCGCGGTATAAATGATGAAATTGTACGGCAAATGTATTTCTACCATAACAATTAGTTAATATGAACCGCGGATTTGGTGATGTTAAATTTTAATCGACTTTAGAAAAAGATGTCAGTGTATAAAATACGACTTGACTTATGCAAATATGTCCTTCATTCAGGGACAGCGATTTTTATTTTTCTTAATCTATTTATTTTATAAATTACAATCCCTTGTTTCATAACATAGATAAGAGCTGTTGTAAAACACAAGATGGTTTGTCTCGACACTTCGGACACTCGCAAAGACGTATATAAAAAAAAACCCAACGCGCGGTCGGTGCAATGCTCATGGTGATGAGATGGCCAATTGTCCGTGAACGTCGGTAGTCACTGGTGAACTTACTGCTAATTTGCAAATTTAAAAATCACCTTAAAGTCTTCCCTCGTTGTTTAATAGGACTAAAAAGAACATCAATAGAGTAATTGGCTCCTATATTAAAGTGTTTTAGGAATAAATTAGCAGCAAAATTCAGAGTGATTGATGCGGTGGGCTCTTAATTGCACGTTTCAATCATTTATATTGTTGTCATTTAAGTATCCCCTGTCCTTCATCCAGCTGTTCTTTGTGAAACGATCTTTTACATACTGCTGGCAGGCTTAGATGGAAATTATTTATATATTTTAATTTTACAACTATTAGTCGCAGTAAGGCAATAGTTTACTACGACTTACATATATACATAGCAATAGTATATTACGCAAACGTTAGCTTCCATATAAATTTTTGAACGCAGTTTCTATAGGGCGACATTCGATACGATCTTGGACAAACAGTTCGTGTGGGAGACCCATGTTCGGTATCGGCGTTTGTTATGCTACCAATAATACAGTAGTTTTATTGACCACTGCGTGGATATTAAGTACACTTTAAATAAGCTATTGTACGCGCATAAATTGCGGCCTGACATGAGAAAATACTACCTTTAGCTCTGATTTCCAAGGACGGTCTAAATACACTCTGTAGGAAAACTATTGTAGCTTTGTAAAGGATTAAATACGATTTTTCGTATGATTATGTAGTGGTGGGTTTAGACCAAACGGTCATAGAGCTTGAGTATTCACAATTTACAAGAGCTTTCTTTCTCAATTTTTTTTTGTGTTAACGAACACTTTTTCTTAGCGTTTACACCAAAATATCAATGACAGAGACTAGTATCTTTGTGAATGCGGATAGAACAACGAATTTATGCTCTACGTCTGTTAAATCTAAAAGAATTTGATACAAAAGAGGTAGAATGAGCGTTCACTCGTCTTATGTAAATGCGCCTTTAAGAGAATGTTTTAGATTTTTTGTATAAGGTGATTAAAAGTCTGCTACTATTTAGACAATGTCTATTCAGATTTGTAGGTAAGAGGGGCATTCGAAAATAATAGATGGTTTATCTGTCGGTAGGTGACTGTCCACGCCCTAAAGACACCTTATTTTCAGACAGCTTATATATATATATGTTACCAGGTTTTAATAGACGAATCTCTTCGTTTTTTAATTACCAGGACGTCAAATAGATTCAGAGATACCGTATGTGGCTGGTTTTAAGGAAAACCATTTAAACTAGTAGCTTACTCTGATGAGTAAGTACTGTTTTTCGACCTTGAGTTTCTTCATCTTTCGTAATTTTGTACCATTCTTTAAACTAATGTAACCTATGTTACTCTTTGTAAAATTAGCTACCTTCCAGTGAAAGTCCAGACAAAAAAAAAACAAGTTTTAACTTGTGTTTTTATTATTTTATTTATATAAATAGATTATAAACATTAGTAGTTGTATACGATCTTAGTTTAAAATCATTTTATTATTATTGAAAAGCTATCTTATTAAGCGAATAATGAAATAATGAAATTCATTAGAACGAGATGAGTCTCCGATACTTAGCTGAAATCTTGGCGTCCGGCCAACTTCGGAAGCTGTAGTGATGAAAATTTACATGTGCGTGTGCTCTGAAAATGTACAGTCGACTAAGAAAAAAACTAAAGCTTTTCACTTTTGTTTTTCTTCGTTTAAAATTATATTAGACTATAAAATGAAGCAACTTATACACATACATTTCATTTCATACAGATACGCGGGTATTTTTTTTCTTTCGTATTAATATTATTATTTAAAAAATTAAATATGACTTGTATTTAAAAGATGACTGAATTTTCAAAAGATCAATATATATTTTCATTTAGATCTTAAATTGCTAATATTTCGTTGTGAGAAGCCAATTTTATTACTTAGTAAATTTGACTTATTAAAAAAATTATTAATGAAAGGCAAGAACCATAATAGCGAAAACAACATACAAAATTGATAGTGTTTATAACACAAACGTTTGGTATCATCATCTGTGTACTCGAATATTTAAACATTTGAACACTAAATATTTGAACACTATACATATTTTGAAACTGGTGTGGTTTTTGTGCAAATCAGTATATATGGGGTCATGGTACCACACTACAAGCCATTAATCTACACAGCGTAACTTTTTTTTTTATGTTATAGGGGGGCAAACGAGCAGGCAGCAGGCACCGGAGTGCCTACCGGCACCCATGAACATCTGCAGGACGTGACAGCATTGCCGCCACTTCACACCGATCTCATGATATGGAACAGGTCAAACAGGAGGACCTATAGCGCCAGGAGGACAATATGGAACAGATCAAATAGGGAGACCAATAGCTCCAGGAGGACAATATGGAACCGGTCAAACAGGGGGGCCAATGGCACCAGGAGGACAATATGAAACAGGTCAAACAGGAGGAACACCAAGTGGAACATATGACGGTGCTATAGCCGGACCGAAAGATCGTCTTAGTCCTGGAACACCTGTTAATCAAGGTGGTCAAAGCCCGGATGGACAGTTTGGTAATATTCCAGGATTATACAACCAAGGAGTAAGTAATAAAAGCCACTGTAGTTATTTATTTTAAATTATGTGTATATCTTAATGTTCATTTATACCTTTATTTACAGAATTCAATCGGACGACCGGGCTACAATGGTAGGTATTATATTTAAAAGTTTATTTGTATTTTCACATGTTCAGTTTATGGTCTCTTTTCTCTTTATAAGGTAACCATACATTGTTATGGGAAATAGATTCTTTGAACAGAAAGTATATTGAGGTAAACATAATACGTACATTTTATATTTGTTCATCCTTTTAATACTAACTTGTGATTTAGGTGTTCCACAAAATTTTGTCGATCCGAATTCGATAATTGCTGACGGAGATGATTCCGAAGCTGAAGCCAGTGTTGGTCAAACTGTTAATGGAACGACTGCGAGCGCATCTTCAAAAGGGGGAAACGATAAAGGCAGAGCACAAACAAATGTTCATGGTACCTACACGGGCACTGGATCGTTTCAAGCTCAAGCGCAAATAACTGGTGAAAATAAAGAAGCTCAAAGTGAAGTAAATGGTGGGAAAAAAGGAGCTTCAAGTTCTGCATCAGGAAGTGGCAGGAATAATAAATCTCAAGCTAATGTCCAACTAGGTTCTGAAACTGGTTCCATCCAGACTCAATCTCAGAGCAACGGCGTCATGCATTCGTCCAATTCTCAAGTTCAAGGTAGTGTTAAGGGCGGTATGGCAGATGCACAAGCACGCGGACCTGGAAGTACTTCCTCTCAAGCGCAAATAGGTTTCACACCTTATAAGGACCAAGATAAAGCTTCTCACGATTCCCAGCAAATTCCATTTGCAGGCGGAGGAGTAGCATCAGCACAATCAAGTGGTCGCACAGGTCAGTCGCAATCGCAACTACATGGCACTTTTAGATATGGTATAACGTATAACGGAGCTGCTCAATCCGGTGCCAGTTTAGATAAGGATACCGTATTTCCTAACCGTCTTTCATTTGATAAAATTGACGTGTTTGATGAAAATGAAAAAAATATAAATGTTGATGCAACAGATTCATCGCAATCTTTGGATACAGAAAAACCGCCATCAGTTGCATCCCCGCCAGATTTTAATTCTCCAGATCCAATAAATTCGGCAGTAGAGACGACTACAAATGGCGTAGAAGATGAAACAATGAAAAACTCTGAAAATAGATATTCTAGTCACACGCATTTAGATCACCATAAATCAACACCAAATGTAAACCAAGATAATTCAAGTCCTACATTATTGGGTAATAGGAGATCTTTTAATCCAAATTACGTAAATAACGCAGATTATGAATTCACTACTGATAAAGACGAAAATCCACCTGAAAATTATGACACAGATGGTGGTTTTGACAATGACAGCAATGATGCCGCCGACGTAGAACAAAATGAATATACAAATTACGATGAATTCACTAGAGAATCACCAACACATGAGTCATACCAAAATTCAAATAAAAAAAGACTTGATGTACAACAAACTACTGGTGGCAACACCCAACACATTGTTTTAGGGTCATTAAAAAACCATAATGCAGAAATCACTCAACAAAATTCAGAACGTCCCGATGAAACAAAAGTTTATCAACCTGGAGAACAAGTTCCCGGTACAGGTGGATATACTATACCAATAGGCTTTACGGGTAGTGTAAAGTCAGTGGCATCGAAGGACAAAACTTTCGTCGTAGGTTCTAAAGAATCTCCATCCCAAGCACAGACGGTCACACTTACACCAGGGACAGGAAAAATAAAATATAAATACCCTGCGTCATATGCAAAGTACGTGAAACCTAAGAATTTAAGGTCTTTGGAAAATCCTAAAGAAAATGATAACAAGTACTTATCCGTTTCTAAATCTGTTACCCGTTCTCTTGACAGTGAAAATAACGTCCGTAAGCAATATTCGCATACTTACTACACTAAATCTTCATCTTGTGGATATTTCACGTTCACTTGCACAATGGTGAGCAGTGCGGAAGGCCGGAAAAAGGTGTGCAAGCCAAAGATACCTACTAATCCAGATGGAACCCCCATAAGATGTTAACTGACATATATTTCTATGTAATTTAACACATTAGCCATAAATATAATCATATGTATACGTTAAGCAAAATATTAGTAAAGATGTAAGAGAATTTGTAAATAAAACACATTAGTAGAATTGATACAATTTATTAATATAATTTAAGTTCATTCATATATTGTTTCAAACATGTTATCACCACATCGACATGAGAATATTGACACATATAGATAATTTCATTTTGAATTATACAACACCCTTGACAAATCCTTAGAATCTAATTAAATATTGACGCTCTAATCAACTTTTGGATAATACTTTTAAGGAACGCGTAAAATAAGTCTTTGTTTTGATATAAATTTCTATATTAAATGCCATTGAAGTGTTCGTGCACACTAAAGAGAATGGCCACAAACAGTTGAATATAATAGACGGTCCTATATGCTAGACATCAAAACCACCAACATGTCAACATAATAGAAATAAGTAATACTACTAGTTTTTCTATTTTACGAAAAATAGCCTATAATCTCACAAAATATTTCATTCTATAGGAATAAATATCTATTAATTCAAAGGAATGTTTGTTTAAATAATAAAAAAACAAATATTATCAAATATGAACACGAACAGAGTTTCCAAGGACACGATACAATTACCCGAAACAAATTACTGTAGGTACAATGATTTATAACGATTTAAATATAGTTTTTTTTTTTTGTGATAACAGTTTATTGATGTAAAGATAAAAAGATTCTTTTTTTGATTTGGTTGGTGCGACTGTTTGTCTATTTACACAGCAATAACTATGATTTCTCATCGAATAAATTAAGTGATCTTTTATAAATTACAATTTAAAGCAATCGCCAATACTGATTCTTGTGATTATTAACTTGAGAATTACGAGAATCTACCTTTATAAGCAACGGGGACAATATCTTACAAGATCACTTATTAAAATAGATTCAAATAATTCATAAAATTTCATAATAGAGGTTTATACATGTAATTATAGTCTTATATGTATTATAATTAAAAAAATACGAAGCATTCTAATAATGCTTATATTCAGATGATTATGAATTGTTGTTTTCAAATAAACAATTATACTAGTACGAGGTCGACTTTTAATCAAAACCCTTAAAGTACTGTATGTCCTGCATATTTATGATAAAAATTGTAAATAACGAAATTTTTTCATAACTTAAAAGATCTGACTAATTTCAGCTTCTATAGAATGCACTAAGCATATATCCATATCATTTACCTATAAAATACACGAGCTATCAAAATAACCCATGAGTTTTAAAAATTATGATTAAAAACATCTGGCTATGATTAAAAATTTATCTCTTATTTATACGTAGTAGTAAATAAAGTAGATTATATTTTCTCGTATTCCCAACTTAATCAATCACCAAATATGTTAAACGGTTTGTAAAAACGCATTCGAAATAAATAATATCAAAGTAATAGTGAAATTCGGACATATTTTTAAAAATATATTCTTAAAATGTAAACGGCGACATTAAACAGCCAGCTGTAAAGTCACGCGTGTAAATTGAGTAAATCAAAATAGTTAATAAATTATAATTATTTATATATTGTACACACTACACATAGCCGCACGCGATATCAGTCAGGTAATGGAATGTATCATTTGAACTAACGAGTTAACAGAAATCAACAAATAATATTATGAAGATATTATTTTCACGTCACAATAGAGATATAGAATATTATTATTTTGTTATGTAATATACCATTTTAATTTAATGCTGATAGAAAGTTTATAATAATTTGTACATCATATAATGTGTTCATATTATAAACATTCATCACACTGAATAAGAAGTAAACTTTATTCTATTTAGTACTGTACTGAAGTATTATAATATTGTTCTTTCTTTAATATTATAAAATAATATATTCTTAGAGTAGATTTGTTAAATTTTGAAGACAAATAAGTCTGAAAGACTTATCTATTTTTTTTTTAACTTATTTTTAACATTTTACATTCATAGTAAAATAGGTTCACTCTCTATTTATAGGTTATTTAAAATTGCTATATATTTTATAGATGGTGAAAGAGTGGTTAATTAACACATTTCGCCACTTTTAATTGTTTACGAGAATCTACGTTTAGGGCTGATTTAACGGGATATCATAATTTCCAATTCAATAATATCTATAGGCAATACAATAAAAAATATTAATTAAAATAGTTATTCTACCGAAGTACAATAAACAAATAAAATATTAATTTTATTGTTATAAATTAAATTATTTCTAAAAAGACGAGAATATGTATTACTTCAACTCCGCCCCATACACTTAAAGTAATCTCATTAATCGGTCTTCAGATTATATTTATTTCAAAGGCAGTATAGTTTCTCTACGTCCATCTATGTTATAATTTCATGTTTATTTTGCTCTAAGCTTTGACATACTGGAGATATTCATAATGTGTTATGTTTTAATAAACAAATATATGGGACTATTTAACAAGAGGACCTCTGATCCTAAGGAAGATAACTTAATACCTGTGTTGTACGTAAAAGACGCCAGTTATATATATTTTTCTTTTTGTAGAAATATATAAATACATACGGAAGGGCGGGAATAGAATCCACAACCTCCGGAGCGGAAGGCAGGGACACTGCTAACTGCGCCAACGGGCCAGAAATATATGATATTTATGTAAATAAATGTCCAATAGTCACAAGAATAACACATTATAATAATTCCGATCATTCAAGAGGTAGTAACAGCATGGATGTTGTTCCAAACCAAAATGTTATAAAAAATAATTTTACAAAATATATATATATTTTTTAAATATAGTTTCATACAACGATTAGAGAGACAATTTCTAAAAATAATGAGTAAAATAACATATAACATATTTTTCTTCATTTCGACTAAAAATTAAGTACATAGCTTGGTGGGCACTAGGCTAAATAGCCTTACTTATACAATAATAACTAAAAATAGCTCTTCAAAAAGAAACAACACACATAAAAAATCAAACGTGTTTAAATTTACGTATTCTTATTCTATTTTAATATTTTATACTTCTAAAATGGCAATCATTGTTTCTTAGAACAGTTAAAATTGATACTTACTCAATTCGGTTACTACCGAAACCAATCGCATACGATAATAAGTAATTATTGGTTACGAAATTCGAATTAAAGAATTTGCGTTTTATTTATACGCTAAGCCCTCATTTGCATGAGTGCTTTTTTAACGTGCGTTAAAAAAGCGATCAAATAGAACATATGAACAGTTCCAAGTTTGTGTTCAAACGGCAGCGTTTTAAAACGCGACGCCTTTTTATCGAGCAATATTCCATTTATACGGTACAGTTTCGTATGGACGGCGCTGAAAAAGCGCCCACGTCGTGATTTAACACAACGACTATTTAACTCTCGTGCGAATGAGGGCTAATTGCGTATAAAACTCCTGAAATATTATTGTGCAAGTCTTACAAATATTAAATACGATGCAAGTTCGACGAAGTAAATATTTTTATTATTCCACTCGTCTTAATTTTTAAACTCTTATAACAGGAAATTCGCCATCCGCTCCACAAGTGGAAGACAAAACACGTGAACTGCTTCTTCCACTGTGTTAATTATATATGATTAGCTCTTACCATAAACACGTTATCGATAGAAGATGCGACTGTAAGTTATTTAATTACTTTCACTTTGACAGCTCAGTGTTTGATACCGGAGCCCGACATAGCTCTTAGTGTTTGTACATTTTTGACCTTGAAGTCTACAAAGTTCTACAAAACTTTGTGAAGTTAGGCTGCGTTCACACGGCGTCGTGTCTAGGTTTTAAACGGATCGGTTTTATCCTGATCCGGTTTAGTCGCACCAGTATTTCAATAAGCATGCATTCGGTTTTAAGACACGACAAAGACCGAATGCTCGTGTGAACGCGCGTATTGAAATACTAGTGCGATTAAATCGGATCTTAAAAAACAGATCCGATTAAAACCTAGACACGACGCCGTGTGAACGCAGCCTTACTCAAAGTCCCAGGCCACAATATATGATCATTCAAATGAAGCTATGTGTCGCTCCGGCACGATACCAGTATTACAATCATAGACAGCAATAACGATATAGACTTTATTTCCGGTGTTTGTTATTATTTAAAACTAGTAGCACATATTCGATAAAATTTTCGTTCGCTCCAACAATAAATAGCCAGCGTAGATATAAACGTAAGCAAATGAGATCGAACGTTACCCCAAAGTTTTATTATTTCACAGTGAATGCGCGCCATTGCTCGCAAATCACTCAAATGAAATAATATCTGCCCAATTATTATTTGTAGACTATCAGAAGAGTCTAAAAACTAAAGAATATTGGTCGGAAAACATCACAATATAAAGAAATGCTGCGACCGTAAAAGAAGCCAATTGGCTTAACAACCGAGAGTGGCATTATTAGACTAAAAAATATTTACTCAATGTTTCAAACAACTAATATCTAAAACTAAGAAGTTTATAATGAGCATTTCGTAATAAAGTTCAATGCACGAGTGATTATCAAAACCATAGAGAATGCTAAATTGTATTTTATACATGATTTATAGAAATAAATTTGAAAATCCCTGAGATTGCATAAAATCTAACGAAATTTGAAAATTTTTGTATAAAAATGTAAACGTCGATCCGACTAACAAATATTTAATAAAATGTTAAAAACGTACTTTATTACATAAAATTCTGTGTAAATCAGATGATGGACAAGAAAAACATTCTGGCAGTTTGACGTTTTCGTATAAACTCGTATAAATCTTGTGTTACTTTTGCTCGACTCGACTGATCACATTATTTAAATAATAAGCTTAAATTAAAAAAAAAAAACACATTTAGACACTACATGCAAAATAAAACACACACACACACACACACACAATCTCACACACACAGTATAAGAAACATCTGGCAAAACATTAATGAGATCCACGATTAAGTACAAGACTTATCAATTATATTTTAACATTCAAAAAAATGTATATTAATATCCATTGAAATGTGCACTAGAAAACTACATTCAACTATAATCTTATTTTTTAAAGAAGTTATCAAAGTGACATAAAAACAATTAATAAATGTAATAATCTAGAGATTAAAATATCAACGATATTTTCTAATAATAAAGGCAAGATAAAAAATGTTTCTCCATAGACGCCATCTGGTTTTCAGTATTTCAAAGATGAATCGCTCACTGATTAAATACGTGATTATAAAGTTATTAGCAAAAAAATATGAAATATATAGTATTTTGAAATTTCATACAAACGTAACTAATACACGTTTGTCTTATTATTCCTATGTATATTAAATCAACGTATTTCGATAATAACTTGATGTGTCTTAAATAAGTCTTTTAAAACAAGATAAGGAACACATATTTTGTTCTGGCTGGCTCTTCAAGGCTCTTTTAAATAAACCAACACGTGTTATATAGTTGGCTTAAAACACTTTGTCGCATACACGATTTTAAAAGTGTGTCAATGAATAGCACAGATGTTTAAAGATCTAAAATTATACGCTTAAATATTAATTTATGGTGACTTAACAAAGTTCAAATATCTGGAGAGCTAAAAAAATCATAATATTACATTTAAATGTAACATTCATGCATTGATTTCTCTTACATAAACATCAATTGTACAACATTTTCTTCCATTTAACGAGACGGCAATCAAGAAGTCCCATTTAAACCTATGCAATATTTAAGTTAGTTTATAAATGCGAGTTTCACTCCGAAAAGCATTAAATATTATTAAACTGGGAACCAAAAAGGATTTTTATTTATATTTGTACTTATTTAAGATGCTTCTTCTAATATCGAAAAATATTTGAAAGTATATCTATCCCGTATGGTCACTAAGCGAATATACATGAAAGTAAAATACGATCGATGTTTTAATTTCCCTTCACCTCTAATTTCATACTATAATAATAAATGTAGTACATAGTGGAGTTATTAGTCGTTAGACTTACACCTTTTTTAACAATACATAAAAAAATCTAAAAAACAAATTTTATGCGATCTTAATTTTGTATTTATTTAATAAACAAAAAAAGAAGGCATTTGGTTTTGTGCAAATATCTTAAAAATTATAAATAATTAATTTAAAAAAAAAAGATTCTTAAAGAGGAAGAAATTTAGTAACCAAAAGGCCTACCTATCCACACTCTGTACTCATTATTTCTAGTGATGATTTAATACTGAAAATAGGCCTCTCCGCGTCACTAACTGTATAGGGACGCGGCGTCTAAAACGACTACATTACATAAATTATTATTTTTAACCTATTGAATATTAATTTATAAATATGAAAAACATATGGTGTATAATCAACATTTCAAGATATTTATTTATCTTTAAAATCTAAAAGTGACATTTTCTGTGAGCTAGACGAACGAATTTATACCGAATCCGCGCCATCATTGAAGATGAAGAAATATGTATAAATGATTAGCCCAAATTTATTTTGCCTCTTGGAACATTTCTTATATACCTACTTAAGAAGATCCCCTATTAAAAATTTTAAAAACTTTTATGTTTGATAATTATATATTTTTAAGTAATACCATTAACTGCGATTTTAAATTTTTCGTTATAAGATCGCGTAAAATTTGTTCGTTAGATTGTCTTTTGTTTATTAAAAAAACGTTTTAAAAGTTTATTTAAACATTCATTGACTACTTACGGCACGCCACTAGTACTGTTTCATGTAAAAGTGTTAATGAATGAAGTAAAGCGAACCACTGTTCTAACTTGTATAGAATATTATCATTAGAATACAAATACACTTGTTATACACACATACATTCTCGTATGTGTTATATGATTACGATATATATTTGCGCAGATCAATGCATCGAATAATATGCTAAAACTGTAGTTTTATTGAATAAAATTACCGTATGGTAAAACACTGACGTCAAAACTTTTTCATTTAGAATAGAAGTACTATATCAATAAATTAGTAAAAGAACATAATAAATATTTTTAAAGTGCCTAACATTACTGTTTTAAAATGGATTTATCAACAAACGAGTTTGACTCGCTATTTACTGGTATCCTTAATTTAGGGACTCCATCGATAAAAGGATTATATTTAAAAAATACAAATATTTATTGTTGACAGTCTTTCAATTCACCCCACGAATAAAATTAGTATTTGTCTTAATAAATTAATAATCCAATAAACTCTATCGTAAGAATTGTAATTAATTTTTAAAAGTTTTGTGTGTATATACGTAAACATATACAATATAATGATGGCTGTTCAACCAATGAAACTGAATTACATTTACGAAGAAAAAAATAGTTTAAATTGCTACTGAAATGTCCAAAGAATATTTTAGTACAAATTATAAAATAAAGTCTTTGGATGTGCGGCGGCGATACTAGACATTATGTTGAAAAACATAAGAAACAAATATAAATTTTCTTAGCAAACTACAATTTTAATAGAACGTGCACACTATTAACTGTAATGGAGTTCATTTAAAATCACTGCTATGCGCTGCATTTCGTTAAGGGAAATTTTTAAATTTGACTAATAACATTACAATTTGTGGACAAAATAGCTGCAACTTAATTTTGGTAGTGCTGTGCTTTGGTGGCGGATTCGGTGGTGTAGCTTTCGGGTTGCAGCATTACACCGATTTTCCCTCGTATTACTTCGCGGATTAAAGCAAAGTGGTCTAGTTTCTCATGGGAGTCAAATTCTTACCGCTCTTAGCTGCTGCAACAGTTCCGACTCCTCTTTCTGCTTATCGAACTCCCTCTTCATGGTGAAACTGAGCTTATCCGGGGGCGCATCCTTATTCCAAGCTATCTTGCCAGCCGGTTTAGGACCCGCACCTTTTAAGTACGAAACCGTTGTGGTTAACAATTTGGCCTCCCCGTTCACGGTTCTAGGTATATTCGACTTTAGGCTACTGTATCCGAGCGTGTTCGTCGGCGATTTGGTAGGGGACGTCGGTTTTGAGTATGTGTCACCGTTCACGCGCGTGTAATCGACGTTTCCGTTGACGGACGAGTACATTTTATTGACGTTCCTCGACGGTACGACCTTTTGGACGGGCCGTTTGTTCTCCTCAGACTTTTCCGGGTTCCCGTTTTGGGCCTGAAACCTTCTCGGCGTGGAATGGAGTATGGGTGAGTTTGGCACGTTAGTTGAGTTTGGCGACGAATTGGAAGATATGGATAGGGTTGTGGAGTTGGCGGATAGAGATCGATTGTAGGGTGATACGTTACTGTAGCCGTTGATAGGTGAGTGGGGGGACTTCTGGAAGTGGACTGGGCTTTGGGAGTGCGGTGAGGAATCCAGTTCAGGTGAGGGCTGGTCTGTTCGGGGCCGGTATACGTCCTGTTGGCGTTGTTGTCTTAGGGCTTCTTTGTATTGTCTGCAATTTGAAATAAGTCCATTATAAACACAATAACAGTATTGATTGATGTGTGGTTTATTATGAAAGATAAAGTTGTTATTCCGTAGGATGTGATTGAAGTGTGTTGTATTAGTATTGATGTCATTTAAGCGTCGTATTATTTAATCATTACTGTTTTCCTTATAGGTTGTGATAAAAGGAGTATTGTATTCAATTACCACAATAATGCTCGCTAAGCGACAATCGCAAACATAATTACGTATAATTCCATGGGTAATCTTTATATATGTATATAATTTTACTGTACGTGTGTATGTCACTGAACTCATCCTAAACGGCTGGACCGATTTTAATGATTTTTTTGCATGCGTTTGGGTGGCGCCCTGCATGGTTTAGATTCACAAATCAGCCCGGCTGATGACGCTGCAGTCGGTATGTTAATAATCTTTTTGTCGATTTTTACTTACGGGCAGGACAATGTCTGCCGGGTTCGCAAGTTTAAATATATTCATACTTTTAATATTATTAATCGAAGTATCGGACAATTTATTTATTTAGTTTCATATATATGTGTATATATTCTCATGTATAGAAATGTTATATACAAGAAGTTAATGTAAGTAAGAAGTTATATGTGTGTGATATCGTATCCCTCAAGTGTAAGATAGTATTTCTATGAGTATTAGTTATTAGTTATGTATTAACAAAATTGTTTAGTGCACACCTTCATGAAAACCACAAAATACATGCAAAAGGCACACGACCATCACAATGTATATATAAAATTAGTGCATCATGTCCGCGATTGTGTATGAAACCAGGTTCAGTTTGTCGCACGCACTTACACGCCTTGAAGTATCTTTAAGAAATGAGACAATGTACGCGAATTGTTTTGTTGATAATTGTAACTCCAGATTACGCCCCTGTCTATGCTTTCAATATTTGAATATTCTAAAAGTACCTTCTCTGGATGAAAAGTACCACATATTACTAAATGATTACGAATTACTAGGGCTAAATGTGGTCAAGAGATACCCTGTATACTATGAGATATTAATTTTATTAAATTTTGGGTTATATATACATACGTCTTTGACTAAGTATATAGTTTCCACGTTAATTCCACGTAATAACCTTCTAGCCTATTATTGTCAATACTAGTATCCCCCCTTAAAGGGGGTGTTAGTAGGCCTCTTTCATCCCCATCGAACTACTGCCCAATTCAATGTACAATGACGTACAGTCGGCTAACGGAAATATACCTTATTTTTTAACATTAAATACTTCACAGAACAGAATATCATTTCTTAGATATATTTTAAAATACAATTCGGTGTTTTTTTTTTTTAATTTATTAACATAGTAATTAATACGCGCGAATGAAAAAACAAATCAACGATTCCGTGCGACCATCTGAACGTAGGCAAATATACCTGTAGGTTTGTTGATGGGCTAATTTACTCTTATCCTCGCCATTCGAAATGGTCCCATCGGGTGATATACGGAGGCTGAAAGGGACAACACCGGGGTTAATAAAACAGGGGGCGGATAATGGAGGAGCTATGGTGATGATTAACGAGCCAAAACTTGTTGATTACCTCTGCGTCGGCCATCGTGAGAAATTAAAAAAAAAAAGTAAGAAAATAAGCAACTATTAGAAGATACTAGAAGATATCTAGAGACCCTCAAAAGTATTATATAATATTTATAAAAGGTTCTACCATTTGTGTACAACCACAAGCGTACTTTTATTTGTTTACTTATGCGTTATTTCATATATGTACGTATATCTCACGCTTAATATTAAACTGACCGATTGCGTTTTACGTCTAAATTGAGTTAATAATACATGCACCTTCGTTTCAATGTTCTCTATCAGCCAATCTCTGAATTATTACGATATCTCCATCCAACACTGAGATAAAGCTGTTTTTTGTCTTTTTAACTAAAATAAGTTTTTAGTTAAAAAGACAAAAAAAAAAAAAAAAAAATATCATTTCAATAACTTTATTCACTTCATTAACTATTATTAAAATGCATAATTTGTTACTATAATGAAGTCGTAAACGACAAAACGTTTTTTTTTGCGATTTATCGAAAATCAGCTTTTTTGAGTTAGGTCAGTTTAATGTGAAGCGTGCGTAAAAAACATCATGTAACGCTTGTAGTTATCAACACATGTAGGTGTGGAAAACATCTAAAAGTTCATAGTTGGCTAAAAACTATTTCTAGTTCAGATATTTTACTTTGATTAAGAACATCTGATGGAAATTTTACAGTAATTTGTTAAACAATCGACGTACATAAAATAAATCTACGAAATATCTCCGTACTTGTAACAATATACTGAAAAATTTCTACCAAAATATTCCATCCAATTAAGCGATACCTGATGTCTATAAACCTAACACTTTAAATGACCGATTTGTTTTTTTTTTATGTTACAAGGGGCAAACGAGTAGGCAGCAGGCACCTAAGTGCCTACATACAACCATGGACATCTGCACGGCCAAAAGGCTAGCAGACGCGTCGCCGGCCTTTAATGACGAGATTAGGCCACCGGGAAGTCTCACAAACCGAAACGTAATATAAAATTTCTTACGTGTTTCTTTCGTAATATCAAATTTCAATAAAAAAATAGCCAATAAAAGCTTATACGGTTTATGAAAGTAACTGGGCTGGCTATCGCCGTCAAACGTCAGTCATATTAACCAAGTGTACATATATAATAATATAAATTGAATATAGACTGTGATATAAAAATATATGACTTTCGACCAGCACTTAGAATTTACTGGACCAAAATCACACTTCTACAACCCATAAATAATTAAAAGTGAAAAATAAACCTGTTGTCACTGGATCACAAAAACGTGATTCTAAATACTATACAAAATAGCATAATGCCGGAGCCAGACATAACTTCATTTGAAAGACAATTTCAATGATCATGTAGTGTGGCCGGGGACTTTGTGCAGTTGCGCAAAGTTTTGTAATACTTTGTGCTCTTCAAGGAAAAAGATGTACAAACACTTTGAGCTATGTCTGGCTCCGGCATAATAGAACATTATTTTTGACCACATCAGAAACGCATAAATCCACGAAGATTACAACAGAGCAAAGCTATTTGGATATTGCTATAAAAAAAACATCAAAATTACAACAAAATGAGGGTAGTTGTTCATTTTTTTCTGATTAAGGATGCGTTTATGATACGATCCAGTCTGTCAGTCTATTATATATTTTGTCTATGACCGGAATATTTTTTCTTTTTAAACTTACCCTGTGAGTATAGGCGTGAGGGGAGCGAGGGGCGTTTCGCTGGACAGGGATTGTGCGCGAGACAGGGCGGCTCCTGGAGACAGCGTGGACGGCGTGCTGGGGGTCGAGCGACCAGACCCTCCACCCGCCTCGCCGCCCGCTGAAGGAGATTACGATAATTTTATGTAGTCATATGACACACCTACACGTATTTTTATACTAGCTAAAGCCCGAGACTTCGGCCACGTCGAATTTATAGTATCTATCTACTTCCTAGCGTTATCCCGGTTAAGTACCAGGGTCCGTACCAATGAGGTTGTCTGTTAGAGATTGCTTTTAGCAATAAGACCGCCTTTGCACTATAATTGTCTGCAATAATCAGTTTTACTCCTGTGTTTTTATCCTTGTTTTTATGTTTGCAACAATGTATCATTGTCATATAATTGTATACACAAGTAGTAGACAAAGTCATGGGAAGCGGTTAGTAAAAAATAAATTAGAATATATATGCTATAAATCGTCGTGAAGAAGGTCGTGGCCTGATCAGTGGTCGGCATTTGAGTCGATCGCTAAGTGGAGTTGCTCTGGCTGCGACCGGTTAATACATGGGTGACCCAATCTAGCGCTGGTTTATATTTGATATCCGACCTCCTCCGGGTTTCGAAAGACACGTGGAACAATGGGTCCCGACCAACTAATGTCACAGAGCGATATTAGCCGTGAGGTTGTAGAGATCGTGGGGGTTCCGGGGATGACGTCGGAAGATGGCAATCGGTCATATTAACTCGCCCCACAGCCACATCCTCTGCAATCTAAGCCAAGTAAAAGGTTACCGCAAACCAACACCTGGGTCGCAAGTCCCAGGTATTGTATAGGATCTACCAACGTTGAGTCCTAAGTATGCTAAGAAATACGTCTCTTTCTAAAATTTCTTCTTACCGTGGTAATCAATTGAACTCACTAGTCGGCACTATTTTAAAATTAAAAATTAATATCGATTCGATTTAAAACTATAATTTAATAAAAAATGTTTTTTTTATTTACAGATGAGAATCGTTGTCATTGACGAAACTTCGGCGAAATTTTGAGGTGAGCAATCGACCAAATCAATCAAATTTTGAGGTGAGAAACCGAGTTTAGGCAAAATAAAGTATTTTTAAATAAAAAGAGAATTCGCCTTCAAAAAACACTAGGGAACTAAAGAGTCAAAAATAATTAGTACTTTCATACTATTTAGTGGACACCTACTCAAGCGTTGAAGTCGCTACCAAGCTAAAAAGGATCCCCGCTAAATCAATGCAGATGGTACCGACTGCATCGATGTATATAATATAGATACATCGATGCAGTCGTACACCTAACCTAACCTAACCTACATACATTTTTAGGATTTTGTTGATTTCAAAAAAAATGCTGCACCGATTTTGATAACATATGGGACCACCTCTGAAGTATGGTCTACCAAACAAAAAAGAATCGTCAAAATCGGTTCATAAATGGCGAAGTATCATACATTCAAAAAAAATATACACTCGAATTGAGAACCTCCTCCTTTTTTTGAAGTGCGTTAAAAAAAGCAAACACTTTGGTTGCCTGGTAAAGAATATTCTAGCCTCTTTGAATCCCGAAATTGAGTGAAAAAGTAAACTCTTAAATTGGTAAATAAGTTTCTATGATTTGTAAGTATTTAAAAAAAAAATTGTATAAATACAAACAAAAAACAGAAAAGCGAATAAACTATTAAGGGAGATTAAAAACCCGTTAAAAACGTTTTCACCAAACTCTAAATACTTGTGAACCAGGGTCACTGCCCACTGCGCCAACGGGCCAGTCAAAAAAAAAATTGGACCAAAGGTTGACGATATCACCGATACGGGACGTCCTAACGGAACGTGAATGCGCGTTGCGAGCGATCTGAGTACGTACGAACGTGCGATCATACATGTTGATGTCTAAGAAATGTCTTTGTAGCCACCGCTACATAACTAGATGGCAATGGTGTCGAGTGGAAAAGGTCACACCAAAGCAAACTAGATGGCGCTGTACGGATGACGACGACCGCAGTACAAACACAAAAAAAAAAATACAAACTAACTCACGCTAGCGAAGTTTCTACATATAGACTATATATAGACCTTCTGAAGAACAACTGTCGGCGAGGCGCGGCCGCCCCAGGCAACCCCAACTAGCCCAGACACGAAGATCTTCCTTTGCAGTGGTTGAGCATATCGATCTTCGCTTTCACCTTACATTCCACGCCGAAACTTTCCACCTTGGTGTGCCTTTCCCGCAACACAAATATTTTTTTGGAAATATATACATATAGAACTGGTGGCGCCATAAATGGATTTCGCTCAATCCTAAAAAATACCTCGGGCCGGCATAGGATAGAGATGGAGTAAAAGGATATAAAGGTATGGAAAGGAAAAAAAGGATGCGGATACTATGTACTGTCATGGACTAGTGATTATAGCAGCTAAGGTAGTCCAGGGTCACGTACTTACGTACTTATAGTGAATCTAGCCACTTAGCGGACAAATAAAAAGGAAGATCCAACGTCTGGACAAGATTCATTATGTAAAGATTGAATTAGAATATAAAATTAGAACTAAATTAGGATTAAAATTAATTTAAATATAAAGAGATATAGTAAATAGCCTTTTAAGAACAAATAATGCAAACCTTTAAAGTAATAATATAGAGGAAAATGTGTAACATACCAGGCACGGGTCAGAGATCAACTAGCGCTGCCTATAAAAAGCAATTAACCATTACCGTTGCAGCATTACACCGATTTTCCCTCGTATTCATTCGCGGATTAAAGCAAAGTAGTTTAGTATCTCATGCATGTCACGGATTTCCGCAAAATAACGCCTGATTCTATCAATTATTCGTAGTTATTCAAGTTGCAAACAGTGCCACCATAATAAATAAACCAATGAAAAGGAATCCCTGCTCACACTCAGGCCGTACTTATTAATTCATGGCAGACTACCCCACCTGCAAAAGACGTTGGGTTTCGAGCGGGCAATTATTGGCAAGTTTAAACAAGTTTTCAACAAAGTTAAATTGGTTCCTCGGACGAATATTTTGTTTGCGCTCCATGCCAGATAAGGAATGTGCTCAAATTATATATTACGCAATATTTTGAATAGCAAAGATATGCCAGTGTTGCGGACTGGCTGATTATATTTACTTTTATATATATTTTTTGAATTTGTTCCTTTTATATCTTTTGTTTTTCTTCATATATATGTAGTGTCAAAAGAGAAAATAAAATAGTCTGCTACAGAATTTGGTTTTCTTAACATTAAAACCCTACATTACGGCGGACCTCAACAGCCAGTTTAATACGTAGCAAAAAATAACGCCATATAGACACAATAATAAAATATTTAAAACACTACGTAAATGAAATATTTACTAAAATTTGGGTTATAGAAGATATTCTATAAGTACTTGTTTCAAAGTATAAAATAATATAAATTACTATACTTAATTAATGCTTTAGCTTAAATGGAACGAATATGAAGCAATTTTATGGACAAGGTTGTATCGAAAATATCTATTCATTTCTGCTAATCATCTCCGCAGGTAGTAAATTACTAGAACATCAATATCAGTTAATATACATCTCAAAAAATAATAACCAACATCAAAGGCCCCTAATTATATGTCAAAAATAACTCCAGCAGAAATCCTGATCCGATTCAAGAAAACGAAAAAAGTGTAAGTAGAATCATATATTTTCGCGTGTTTGTACATTTTTTTCCTTGAAGACTACAAAGTTCTACAAAAATTTGCGCACCTGCACAGTCACCGGCCCGCTACATGATCATTGAAATGATCATTCAAATGAATCCATGTCTGGCTCCGGCATAATACACCATACTCTTTGTGATTATCCACTTTAGATCTATAGTTTACCAGTCTATAAATAAATCTCAAATTAGCCTCCATTATTTCTCTTCTAATACGAATACTAGTTACTGAACCATCGCGTGTTCACTTTTAAAGATTGCCCGTGGGACATTAGTCCTATAACGCTATGTATATGTTAGCTTTTGGTATTACTAGGCCTTGCCTTCTTTCCCAAAAAACTACAAATATACTACATATACATGGGCTGTCTAACACTAAATGAATTTTTCAAATCGGACCAGAAGTTCCTGAGATTAGCGCGTTCAAGCAAACAAACAAGCTAACAAACTCTTCAGCTTTATATATTAAAGTATAGAAGTATAAATATAGATATGCATCTGCTTTGACACCTATGACCAGAATATATTAAAACATTTTCATCGGTTAGTAAGAATCACCAAATTTTTGTGACATATTTTATTAATAAAATTTTAACAAAAAAAAACGCCTACTTCATATTTTCAGAACTTGACCAAATGGTAATGAGACCACACGGGGAGCACCAGCTTTCAAATAAAAAAAGAATTATCAAAATCGGTTTACCCAGCTCAAATTTCTGAGATAGGTAGCAAACATAAAAAGTCCAGTCGAAATGAGAACTTCCAGCTTTTTTGAAGTCGGTATAAAATCATTAAAATTGCTTTAACAAAGATATTGAATATATAAGTATTTTTTTTTTAAATAGCATGTTTAAATTTTCGTCCTTGCAGTTTCAAGTACGGAACCCCTAATAGTATTAAGAATTTAAATAAATCTAGATTCATTGAGAATAATCGAAAGCTAGACATCAATATCTTCACTGATACAAACAACCGGAACCAGGTATGTTGAACTGGCTCGCCGAGGTTTTAAGAGTAAAAGTGAATACTTTAAGTTTAAAATATACTCAAACGCAAAGGAAATTATTATACACTCCTCATCACGATTTCATACTAACCTATTTATTACGTACCTGTTTTGTACTGTGTTAAATATATAGACATGGTAATATTAGACTGCGTAGTTTATATACTTTCTGCATTGAAACGGTTTACGAAAAATTTCTCTAATAATCTGTGTCTTTCCTGTTCATATATCCTCATACGGTATAAGGATAAATACTATCAATCTCCTGTCTCCAAAATTCAGCTTCTAGTAACATTTCATTAAAGGTCAGCCGAGATGGTTCTTCAGGCGATAAATTTTCATTTTTGCGGAAGGACAAGTGAAGGAAAAGATAAATAGTGGTGATTTTTGCCGTCAAGTGGTAACGCTTCACCCACACTAGCCGTAAGGATGCGAACGCAAGGGGATTTTCCGTTTTATCTATTAGCCGTCTTTTAAAGAGACAACTTTAAATATATTTGACATAGTATTTCTAGCTACATCAACTAGCTATATTTGCTGGTTGTGATTCTTTCCGATATTTTTGATTGTGTTTACAACAAGTTAAAAAGGTCATGTAAGGCAAAAGTGATAAATAACGACCACTTGATTAGGAACTAAAATGTTTTTATGTTTTTTGGGATGTAAAAGGACTTAACTAAACACTTCCCACTAACCACAATCAATGTGTCAAAACCACAACCTTCGATTTTTATTTCATTTATTAACAAAACCTAAATTAAATTTACATTCTAATATTGAATACTGAATATTAGACTCCGTCCTAATCCTCTTAAGGTTTCTACCCGGTTTAAACTATTAATTAATTATTCTCTCAAGGCTATAACTCTGACAGTGTGGGAGAAACATAAGGCAAGTAGATCTCCACAGTTACCGCTGAGACGCTGTCACAGAAAAGAAAATCTGTACTGCGCAGGCGCGACCGGAAGCTACTCTAACAATATATATAACTATAAATTGAGATGGATGCTAGCCTGGCGGGGGGGGGGGGGGGGCCTCGCACGAACATTCTCGATAGTTTTATTTACTTGTACGCTCGAAACGACAAACGTCAAATGCAGGTTCGTGCTCCCATTTCACACGATTTACATGGCCGCAACGTCGAAGATTCGATACGTGCGAGTTCCAATCTTATTCGTACTAGCAATATTTAGCAACTAAGACGTGTAAACGGCATTGTTAATGTTTCATTCGAATTTCAGTTTCGAACGTAATAGTAAGTAAAACCACAGAGAATGTTCGTGCTAGGCCCTCACTCTGTCGCACTGTCCAATAAACAAATATGGCGACACGATCAGTGTTACCAACTGAAGAATAAATTGTCACAAATCTCTCTTAGACAGAGAGAGAATTATCATAAATTTAAATTTTTATCAAGTCTCCACGGTTTCATAGTTTTAGTTCTTTGTTCACATTTTAAATGTAGATTTCTGTTCGCCGTAGAGTCGTTAAATGGGTCGTAGTGCTTAATTTTTTTCATTTTGACCGCGCTTAAGGAACACAATGAGATTTCTTACTTTCTGCCTCATTTAAATATTACAATAGACTAGGCTAGCAAGGGACACGTTCTACTAGAATGTTGGCTTGTCTGCTATTAGCAACAAGCAGACAAGCCAACATAACGTAATCAAATTCGAATTAAAATTCAAATTCGGATTCGGATTCGAATTCAGATACGGATATGGATTCAGATTCAGATTCGAAGTCAAAGTCAAAGTCAAACTCAATCTCAATCTCAATCTCAATCTCAATCTCAAATTCAAATGATATTTTATTTTAGCAAACTTTTACAAGCTCTTCTTGAATCGTCAAATATTTTAAAATCTACCACTGATTCGGAAGAGTCGAGCCACGAGAAGACTCGAGCAGGAAAAGAGTAGCATCTTCTAGAGATGGATCTATACAAAGGAAGTCAAAACTAGGCCGTCCGTCAGCTTAATATTCCAATCGCACCGTCTCTGCATGTTCACCTACTTAGCCAGTCGAATATCGCAATAGTACAAGGTTCGAACGAGTCCTTGCTTTCTTTAATATCGTATACACGAACACAACGGAAACACATTTGATACAAATCTTTGCAGCCTCTCTAATTAACTTTTGAAATTAGTCGGGTAATTATTTCGAATATTAGAGGCTAAAGTAATTTAATCAAAAATATTGCGTTTACTTCATGACTTCTTGCAATCGTACGGCCCTCAAAATCTAGTAGCTGTAAATGTGAATAATCTAGAAGTATCTGTCCATCTTCTTATGGTGTCAAGTGCTATCATTTTGGCTATTCGCACCTTACAAGACCACAAGGCGGAGTAAGGATCTAGTTAGGCCAAAGCACGGCCGGAGGTCTTTAAGCCAAGAGGTCCATCTTCTTACAGAAGATCTCCTTCCTTGTTTCCTTCCCTGTAGTGTAATCTCCCTTTAACACGGTACTCTTATGACGTATTAATATTTTTCTATAATATTATAATATATGACTATATTGTGCGCTTTCGGGGTCGTACCAGAGCGTTGTACGAAAATAATCCTACAACGTGTTTTCCTATTAAGCGGGATAAATCTTTTGTGTACTGAACTCCCTATAGGGAATTTACAGTATAGGCTGGAACAGCACTAGTAAGAGTGATTTGTAAGTATCCGCCTTTTTAGTCTAGAATGAGAATTAATATACCCTGTATAAAGTCATAATTTATTTTCCTTGAAGAATTGACAATACATCTGCTATGTCCTCAAACAAAAGATTGGGCAGTTGAATTATTTTGGGCGACGGTGATCACTTACCATCAGATGGATCTTTTGCTTGTTTGCACCTTTAAAACCGAGAAATTAGCCTCCTGATAGCAATCAGAATGCTGTCAAATTGATATATAATAAAGACATGTCATATTCAAAAAAAGTATCGTTAGGACCCTTTGGGTAGTTTATGATTTATGGGAAGTAAAATCATAGCCGCCGAAGAGGTGGCGCAATGACTTAGATGTCTTTGCGGGAAAGGATGGATTGTGTTAGCTCTGGATAGAGGAAAGTGGTCTAAGAAAGGAGAAAGCATTTGCCCAGCAGTGAAACAGTACAAGATAATTTTTAAAGATTCATGCTTATTTTGTAAGAAGTACTCTCTAGTTGTACGCCGAAGCTGATAAAAACATTTTTGAAATCTTACTTTAAAAGAATTAAACCAACAGACTTTGTGAATTCCTCACACCCCGCGTACGTCCATAAAGTTTTCATCTAACGAGTAGCCAAATTAATATATCGCTAACACAAGAAAAAAGCCCAATAATTTCTCACTTAATTAGGTCAAAACCTTCGGCGCCTCTTGTCCACGGCGATATTAAAAGGGACAGATAAAATCTTACCAGTTCCGGTTGTACCAACGTTTTATGTACCATTATAGCTTCTATATCTCTTGTAATAAGGTCGTATATTGATGTAATTCTGTCTGTATGCGCGTGGGCGTTCAAGTAAGCGACATTTTATATTGAATTAACGTTATAAATCGTTGCTTGAACGGAATTGTCTAGCAGATGCTCCCAAATATGGTATCTAAAACAAGTGATATCGAAATAGGCTGTATCAAAGCTTTTTTAATTTTTTTATATATAAAATAATGTAGGCTGGATTACTGAAGAGTAGAAGGATGGTTTAAATATCTTGAAGTGGTTGGTTTAATCATCATCCTCACTGGTCTATTGGGTTAAGCTGGAGCCAGACATAGCTCATAAGTGTTTGAACATTCCCAGAAGACTATAAAGTTCTACAACACTTTGCGCAGCTACACAAAGTCCCCGGCCATACTACATGATTATTGAAATGATCATTGAAATGAAGCTATGTCTGGGGATGACGTTAGACGTAAGTTGGCCATTTTAATTCGGACCAAAGCCACATCCTTTGCAATTAGAAGCAATCTTGATAATGGGCCGGAATAATGCTAAAGGAATGCGAGACGAAGAACGAAAGGAAACCGGGAGGAGAAAGAGAAAAAATAAAAGACTTTTCCAGTATAACTCTCTATATATAAATCTTTTCAAAACCCTTTTTTTTAGTTTATTATTAAATACTTTATGTCACTTTAAATATTGCTTTGGAGATGGTTCCAGCCTTCAATTCCTTTAGCGCATCCTGGTATCCTGACAACGGGTATGTCTTAACACCTAGATTCTCATAATTCAGATACCTATAATAAATAAATAAACTCATTAAAATTTAATAAAAGGGTTATAATATACATTACCGTAGGTGCCATAAGACCAGCAAGTGCACGTATTATGGCAAAATTTCAACGTAAGATACGCCAAAGAACGAAAAACCAAGCGCCATTCTTCGTAACTACATCTTTCTCCCAAAGCCGGAACCAGACATAGCATAACAGACCAGACATACATATTATTTGAATGATCATTTCAATGATCATGTAGTGTTATCCGGAATTTTTTGTAGTTGTGCAAAGTTTCGTAGAACTTTGCAGTCTTCAAGGACAAAAATGTACAAACGCTTTGAGCTATGCATGAGAAACTAAACTACTTTGCTTTAATCCGGGAATGAAAGTTTAGTTTAGTTTAGTCTAGTTTAATTTGTCATGCATGTCATGGATTTCCGCAAAGCAACGCCTGATTCTATCAATTGCTTTGAGCATGTTTGGCTCCGGGATAAAGAGTTGAATGTAAAATAGGTAATGAAACTGGAACTATAGAAGAATAAGTAAATTGAAGATGATATTTTTTTTTTAAATGTTACTAGGGGGCAGACGAGCAGGCAGCAGGCACCGAAGTGCCTACTGGCGCCCATGGACATCTGCACGACCAGAAGGTCAGCTTCTGTGGTGAAAACCAGCATATAGGAAACGTGTTTTAGGGTTCCGTATTATTACAATGAACCTTTATAATTTCGCTCTGTCCATCCGTCCGTCCGTTCGTCTGTTTGCCTCTAAGGTGGTCCTAGCATTTCCAAACTAGTAGACTTAGAAACTTGAAATTTTCCATGTTGATAGAACATGCTAAAAACTCATTCGGATAATTATTTTGAACGAAATCGGACACCAACTTTTGAAATTATTTAACAAATACGTATATGGCGTATCAGATACGGAACCCTTCTATATAAGCGTGTCTTGACATGCTCTTGGCCATTTTTTTATCTTTTACAAACCGCTTAATTTATTGCTTAAGCCACGTGATTATCATCATCTTAGTTAAAAGTTTTAACATGTCTATATCGTGTTAAAAGATCGCACATGTGCATTTTAATACTTATTAAAAAAATTGCTAAAATCTCGAAAACCGCGGGACGTCAAACGATGAAATTTGACAAGGAAGTAATTTATAGTTAGTAGACATCCGCTAAAAAAGAGCTAAAACCGCGGGACATCCAACGATGAAATTTGGCTAGGAAGTAATTTATAGTTAGTAGACATCCGCTGAAAAACGATTTTTCGATAGGGCCAGATTAAAGAGGTCTAAGTGGTACAGCAATTTTTCGCCGACAAAGTCGTGGGATGCAATTAGTAAAATTATAGCATCATATCGATATTTAGTACGCCTATCTGAATACAGACATAAACCGAGATGATTTAGCTATTCTTTTTTTTTATATTACAAGAGGCAACGAACAAGGACTTAGGAACAAAAGAAAATCAGTGCAGTGCTGTGCTTTACGACCGGGGTTTCTCAAACTCATTCTAGGCCACTACTCAGTTAGATTAGTAGAGCATCTGTCATTACCACGTCTAGTCTTAAAAAATTACAAAGAAAAATTAATTTCAGCTGTCATTTATACCGTGAATGAACTGAAGTTTTATACGGACGAATTCGCGGGAAACGGCTAGTATCTTATAAAACTGTCTCCGTAATTGACTCTACGTCTTCCGAGAGACACTTTGACACCGAATATGTTAAAGGACAACGTTACTGTCATAAAGTGTTTCATAGATATTTGTTATAAGCCTTTGGAGTACAAAAATTCCAAAATAAACAATGACACACTCAAGTGTAAAGTGTCGCGTCACTCATGAGAGCTGTCAACAGGGTAGTTCCACAATTGGTTGTTGCGATCGATAAAGGGCAGGAAGTGGGAAGATGTTTGTAATTTGGTACCGGCCGCACTTCAGTTTACTTAATGTGGGTAAACCTCATAAAGTACCGCGTGCGATGACAGCTTTATTTTTTAAATTCGTTTGTTAACTGGTAAGTTCCTCGAACGGAGATCGTATTTTGAATTTTGTTTTTCTTTAAAAAAATTGCCTGTAAAATTGGTTTACGGACAATAATTTTACATGTGTAAATTATAACGCCGAACACGTAGGCCGATTGTGCCTGTCTATTACTTGTTCCGCGCACTCGCATGCACGCTCGACTCAGGCGGAACGTGACAATTAGTCATACTTTTTCGTGCGTGCAGCCGGCGCTCATCGACTTATAAGACGGTATCACGTCAAAAATAATGGTCCCACCATATAGAGTATGGTGAAAATTTAAAATTAGTTCCAATCACTCAAGAGCTATCAGAATCGGGCCAGCGAAACTGCGACCCTAAACTAATGTAAAAGGATTTCGTGCTTTATATTAGTTTATTATTTAAACTAGCGGGCGAAATAACAATTATATTTAACCTCTAGTTAAAATCTCACGGCGTAACACGAAAACCCGTAAATTTTACTATAATGCTCGACGGCTCAGCGGTAAGAAGGCTGGACTAGAGTTCGCTAGGATCCGGTTCAAATCAGTACCCTATTGGGCTTTTACTCTATCCCACTCCTGATATAATCTATCGGAAATATTAGGTATAGCAAAAGTATTCCCAGGTCATTACAAATCTCCAGCAAGGTCGGATTTCGAAGTTAGTACCTTGCAAATGTCGTTTCATTATTCTATATTTGTCTTGAGGGCGTCGTAGCTTAAGCAGAGGCCGGAATTCGAGTCGATCGTTATGCTAAGCTGTTCGTATCGCGGTCGCGTGATGGATGGGTGACCAATTCTAGTACTGGTTTTCAAATATCCGACCTCCTCCGTGGCTCGGAAGACACGTTAAATAGTGGGTTAAATAGTGGCCGATGCGCCAATGTCACAGTGATATTAGTCGTGACAATGTAGCGATCGTGAGGATTCCTGGTTGACGACAGATGGTAGTTGGTCATCTCAACTCGCTCTTACGGTCACATCCTCTGCAATCTCACTTATTAGCGCCACGCTTGCAGACCTCTTGGTCTGCAGCCGAATTGGGCCGACGCATCCAGGTACCAGTACCTCTTTTTCACATGAGATCGGCGTGAAGTAGCGGCAATGCTGTCATGTCAAGTGATGATGTTGTTTTTAGTGTATCTCGTTTATTAAAGACCGGCTTCGCATCTGCTAGCCTTCTGGTGGTGCAGATGTCCATGGGCGTAGGTAGTCACTTATATGAACCGCCTGCTCGTTCGCCCCTTGTCACATAAAATAATTCTAAGCGGACTCTGGTACTAGACCGGGACAACGGTATAAAGAAGGTTCTATTTCTGTCTTTAAAATTTTCAGGTGGGTGAGGGCTCATACGGGGTTGTGCTGAAATGCAAGCGACGAGATACTGGACAGCTGGTCGCCATCAAGAAGTTTCTGGAGACGGAGGACGATGCGGCCGTGAGGAAGATGGCGCTGAGAGAGATAAGAATGTTGAAGGTAAGTAGAGGTAACAGTGTAGATAATACATTCATATATATATATATATAGGACTATATGATACACGGACGTCTGTTCATAAGGTGGACAACTTTATGTCTGTGTTTATAGGTAACAGACGTCTGCAATACAAATGTTTTTTTAAATATTTAAATACATACATATAGATAATACACCTAAATTCGAAGCGGGATTAGAACCTACAGCCCCTGTAGCGGAAGGCAGGGTCACTGCCAATTGGACCTAAAGGGCCAGTCAATAAGTAGAGGTTATATTATTGAAGGTAATAAATTGGATTGGTTCAATGAGTGTAACAAAAAGTTATCACTGACTCTTTTGTTACTACAAGAACTATTGTATAACTATAACTCGACACTTCTTCTAAACACTAACGAACAGTAAATAAATTTATGCCAAGGCACTTATTATTAATAAGGTGTCAGAGTCAGTCAAGTTACGACGTAGAGTTAGAGGCGTGGCTCTCAATGTGATCTAATAACTCTTTGACAGTGCGACCCATGTGGTTTCGTTGTGGCAACATTTTACATGAAAATGTTTATGGTGGATTTGTTCTAGTAACATTATTTGTCTGAAGTTATTTTTATTGTTATTTAGAACCTACACTTCCCAGTGCAGGGCAAAGACCTCTCTACCCTCTTCCCATATGGTCTTGTCTTAAAGACTATGCGTTGCTAATCTCTATTATGATAATTCAAGTCATTCCCCCATCTGGGTCTATAAAGTGGAGATTTTGCCCATAAGATCATCCGACATGCGGCAGACATGTACAGCCCAATCTTACTTTAGCTTGGCAGCTGCTTGGGCTACATCCGCGATTTGTGTTTTGGAGGGTAGTGTTGTGTTTTTTACTCTGTCGGCAAGGTTTACACCCACAATTCTACGCTCCACTGCTCCTTGCCTGATAATATAAGAATAAAAAATGACCCGAACAATTCGAGAATCAAAACATTCTATAATGCCGAAGCCAGACATAGCTTCATATGAATGGTCATTTCAATGATCATGTAGTGTGGCCTGGGACTTTGTGTAGCTGCGCAAAGTTTTGTAGAACTTTGCCAGTTTTCAAGGACAAAAATGTACAAACACTTTGAGCTATGTCTGGCTCCGGCATTAGAAAAAAGATATTTTTATTAATCCAACGTGTTTTGTAGAAATTTATCTTAATTAATAACATTTTCTAGAAACTTAGACATGAACATCTCGTGAACATGATCGAGGTATTCCGACGAAAGCGTCGATTCTACCTGGTCTTCGAGTACCTGGACCATACGCTACTGGATGAGCTGGAGTCGTCTCCGGGCGGCCTGGGCGAGGACACTGCCAAAAAACACCTGTATCAGCTACTTAAGGGTATCGAGTACTGCCATCAGAATTCGGTAAGATTATTGCTTTTGTTTTCAAGAAAAAATTGTCTCAGCTTTATTATATATAAAAAGGGGCAAACGACCACAAGAGTGACAACTGCAACATCATAAGGCAGAGTTTTGGTAAGATGAGGCAGCATTTTGTTTTTTTTTTTTTTGCCGAACAACATTTCGTGGATGTTCATAAGGCAGCTGTTAAATTTTAATTGCTATTTTTACTATTATCGAAATTTCAGATAATTCACCGTGATGTAAAACCGGAGAACGTCCTGGTATCCAACAATGGCATCGTGAAGCTGTGCGATCTCGGCTTTGCCAGAGCCCTGGCTGCCCCCGGGGAACCCTACACAGAGTACGTGGCAACAAGGTGGTACAGGGCTCCGGAGTTACTGGTCGCTGAACACAGGTATACCGTACATTTCTTGAAATTCAAATTTATTTGTATTGAAAAGCGTAAGTTTTAGGGTTCCTTAGCCCCACAAGGGACTTATACTTATAGGTTCGTTCTGTCCGTCCGTCTTACTGCCCGCAAGGTGGTCCCACTCTATTCAAAACTACCCACCTTAAAGGCATTAAACGAGTAGACTAGACTACTCTTAATTAAAAAAATATATATATTTTACTGATGTATGATCGACGTTTATTTAAAACAATATGTATTAATTTGTTTCCATGTAAGTGAATTGTTAGTCTTTAATGGAAAATAAACATCTTCAAAACTATTTTATTCCAGGTACGGTCCAGAAGTAGACATTTGGGCTATTGGTTGTCTGTTTGCTGAGATGCTGACCGGAGACCCCCTGTTCCCTGGAGATTCGGATATTGACCAACTGGCACTCATAATAAAAACTGTCGGTAAGAATAAATTAGAACCATTTCCACTATAAGGCATAGTAATACGACCTGTTTGATTGTAACTAATAACCGAAGAGTTTGGCTTGAGAGTTTCCGATGGCCTAAACCCCTTTTTTAAGGCCGGCAAAACGTCTGCAAGTCTTCTGCTTGGGCGAAAGTCCATGGATGGTAGTTAACCTAAGTGTGTGGCCGTGGCGTTATGAGACGGTGTCAGCCGATATTCTGGGCATGCCAGTAAGGCGCAAACTCCCAAGAAAACTTGCGCTCGTCCGATAAATTTGCGTGCGTAAAAGCATTCCTCCATTTAAAAAAAAAAATCAACATTGCGAACGAGAAGTGAAGCAGGAGAGGGTCGGGCGAGGGTTCTAAATAAATAAGATTAATGTGAAATGAGAGCCAAGTTCAATATTATGATATGCCTTGGTTGTTAACTTGAACGACAAAAGAAGTAAGATCTAAATAGGTGCGACTTGGCACCGCTTGGCCAGACTGGAAATTTATTTATAACACAATAAAATATTTTATGACAATATTAAATATCATTTCTTCTTATTACTTAGGATAATATATTGAATTCTAAAGTCTGGCTTGGCTAGTCCTCTTAAACGAAATTATTATTAAGATTAATTACTAATTACCTACTAGAACAATGCCCTGCGTTACTGTAACGGAAGAGCCCTATGTTCGGTATGTAGTTTTTTTACCAGCAAGCCAAATTTTCAGAAGAATAAAATAAGAACTTACAGCTTTAGAACATGCGAAGGCTGTAATTCCCCACGTAATTTGTCGTAACTCCAAATTCCCAGCTTTACAGTAGAGCGTTACAAACAACTAAATTGTAATATAACTGTCACTGTTTAATATATTATTGTATACAATAATGTACTCGTCATTGTTAAATATGTATATAATTTTATACAAAAATGTGTTATCTAATGACGATTTTATATCAATTTACATTATCGTATCGCTTTACTGTAAAGATAGGAACCTGGGGTTACAACAATTTACTTGGGAGGTATTGATATATGTATGTAAAAGCGAAAGGTCACTTATCACGAAATCTCGAAAACTGACACGAAAACACACAAGTTAAAACATTTTTGTCTGTCTGTTTGCACCGGGTAATCTGCGAAACGGCTGGACCAATTTGAACGGGACTTTCTCGGGCAGATAGTTCATATAATAAGACGTAACATAGGCGATTTCACTTTTAGAAAAATAATTAGGACCCTTCCTTCAAATTACCTTTTCAAGTATTTCCATACTTATATTTCCAATCTAGTTATTTGTTATATAGTTTTCATATTCATTTCTTCAAATAGTTATGAATTACTAATGTTTTATTAATTTTATCTTCCTCTAATTAAACTAAGTAGCTCTCAAATATTATTTAGAATTCTCATTAATCGAGCTTAATAATACGATATGTAAGATGATTTGAATGTAAAGTGCTATTAAAGTAGTCGCCCATATAACTCTTTGCTGTCTAGCAACCGCCCAGCACTCTACATTATATAAAACAAGCTGATACGAATTGAAATTTCGTCTCTGTAATCGTTAATGAACAGGCTGCTAAGAGACGGCCAGATGATAAGTAAAGCATCAAGCAGATCAGCAATCGTTAGTGTCATGTAGTCTACTAAGCCTCTAATGCTAAAGAAAGAAAGAGAAAGAAGAAAGAAACAGCATTTATTCCAACTTTGTGAAAAGTAAACAATAAGACACATACATAATATAATAAAAACAAGCAATCGGTTATCTTAACTCGCCCCACAGCCACATCCTCTACAATCTAAGCGGACCCTGGTATTTAACCGGGATAACTCTAGGAAGAAGAAGAAGGATAGTGAGACGTTACAGCATTACAATATCACTTATGTATAGTCAACCAAGAAATTGAAAGTCGAATTTCGTTTGCACGTCAATTAATTAAAAAAAGGCTTATTTTTGTATGTTAACCATTACGTTAATTTCTAAAAATAACCCTTAGCAAAATTTTCTTTAACTAGGAGCTGCCATCCAAAATGGTAATGCACTTTCTTGGTCGACTGTACAGTTAGCATTACATAATTCATATGCCAGATAAGTGGTAACTAGTGATTATACAAATGAAATGAACTGAAAATGAAAGATACGTAAAAATTTAAAAGCAATTTTTTTTAAAGAAACTCTTACAACTGCATTTGCAAAACTTGAATAATAAATTACTAAGCATATGTACAGTATATAAAATTTTATGGAATATATTTCACTGCAAAGCTAGATTGACATTCGTCTCGATAATGGTTCAGTTTGGAGTAACCCTTATACCAGCCCAAAGGCACCAAAGTTAAACTTCTATATTGTATGGAGCAAACATTGTTCGAATGTTGTCTTGAATTACTCTTGCTTGCTTGTTGAATTATGCGACAACTATACGCGGCATTAGCATAATATTATGTTCCAATTACGTGTTCACAACTTTTACCCTCTAAGGGAATATACCTGTTAAGGATAAAAGGCCGTAAGAATTTCATAAATTATTCGAAGGAAAAAATACTAGATTGTAGCACCGAGCGCAAAATGAATTGTTAATGCACGAGTGTGATGCCGGTACCCGAGCGAACGCAAGAGCACTAAATTAATACAAGTTTTTTTTATGTTACAAGGGGGCAAACGAGCAGGCAGCAGGCACCTAAGTGCCTACTGATGCTCATGGACACCTGCACGACCAGAAGCCAGCAGGGCGCAATAATATCACATCTTTAAGTTTCGTTTCCTTTAAAAATCAACAGTGCACAGAAAAACCGACTGTGGTTTATATTGCACTGACTATATTTTATAAGTAAAATTGTCTCTTAATAAAAAAATTAATAAATAAATAATCTATGGAAAACTATTCGAATCAAAACCTATATACATAATTGAATTGAATCTAAGATAAAATGCTTTAATATACGATAATATAATAAACAATCTTAACATATAATAAATTTACATAAGTAAGAAACGTTTTAACATGCTCTAATGGAAAATTGTATTGTACATAAGTCTCAATCGTCTTGTGCGTAAAAAATATCAGAGTTTGTTGCGTTGCATTATTATATTTAGCTTGTAGGCGTTCAGCCTAAGTTTGTATGACGTACACTAGCGTCACACTCACGCAAACGATCCAAAAATATGAGGACGGCTGTCTTATCAAATCATTTATTAGGCATTCGGACGAGTGCAGACATCAGCACGAGAAAAATTCAAATTGACAAGCTCTATGAGGATCGAAACCTGATATGCTTTAAGATATGATTAAGGTTTCTTTAAGGAACGTTTCCCTTTTTTCCGCTTTCCATTTTGATGATCTAATTACGATTATTTTTACTTTGTCCTGCACCGTTGGCTTCCGTGTTGTTAAGTCGATTTAGAAAACCGGTTTTCGCTATCGGAATTTATCTTTTCCGTATTTTATGGTCACATGGTATTTAAAGGCCGCGGCACAAAATTTAACCACGCATGTGGCTTCTTACAAGTGGCAAGCTCAAGTGGTCGTCGCAAAATCTCTTTTTCTTCTTATCCCTATCTCGGTCTAATACCATGGTCCGCTTGAATTGCAGAGGATGAGGCTGTGGACGAGTTAAGAGGACCGACTGCCGTCCGGCATTACCCCGGAACCTACATAATCTTTACAATCTCACGACTAATATCACTCGGTGGCATTAATTGGGACCGAAAAATAAAACTAGGGTTCCAGATAGAACCAGAATAACAAAGGTTTAAATGGGGAGACGGGAGTCAAACAACATTACTCAGACAAGTTAAATGCATTAGTGCATTTGTTAATATTTATAAGGCTTTTCCCAACGTTCACTCCCTTCAAGAAACGAAAATTGTTATCTTATAATAGTTTATTACGTTATAGTTAACGTGGAGCGAAATTATAGGTAACATATACAATTGTCCAGATTGAGTATGACATTTGACAAAATGTAGTTCTTACTGAGAAAGGCGTGCGAATGCTAATATATTTTATAATAGGCCACATTGCAATATTAATATATTAAAATAAAACCACACGCACACCAATGCCACACAATTTACACCATTTACACGCACATGTATTGGATGATGTCAAAGCGTAATCGTGACAACCCTTATATTGTCAAATTTTATTTTTATGTGAATAGAAAAATATATGTCGTTGAATGCAAAAAGGTTTGTGGGCGAATTTCGACCAGCCTGCGGTCTCTAGTATAATAATACTATGCAAATATGCAATGTGGGCAATAAGGAGAAATAAAACGCATTTATATAAAATAACATTTACTTACATACAGTTTAATAGGTCACATGTCGACAACAATATTAATAATAAGTTCCGTCTAACATATAAACGAACTATGTCGATATAAAATTATCATTATCACCATCACTTTCGGAAGGGCGTCATTTAGTATACGTACCAGTTGTTGATCGCTGATTTATTAAAAGCCGTAGCTTTTAACAAAAGACTTACTAAAGTGATGGAAAAAGATGACATTTATGTATTGGGCTAAGCAATTTTTAGCCATGTAATCCTTATTAATATCCGTGTATGGAAACAATCATACCATGAGACACATCGCACGCTTCATCTAAACTGACCTAACTCAAAAAAGCTGATTTTTGGTAAATAGCAAAGTTTAGTCATTTACGACTTATTCCGATTCCTAGCGGCGCCTTAGCGTCGCACTATCGGCGAATTGGCGTCTCACCAGGCATCGCCCTAGCATAACACATATCCAAGTGCTGATATTTAAATTATCAGATAAAAATTATTTATAGGATATCGTAGTAAAGAATAGTATACTATAATTGTGTGAATAAGAAAGCTAATTTTCCTCCTGCGTCAGTCAGTCAGATTTTACTATTTTAAATTTTGATTATAGTCTATGGAACTTCTTTAAAGATAATTATCATATTCATAGAGATATTCCAGAATTGGACTTACTTGAGGACCTTAAAAAAGAATAGGATTACTTGAATATTAGACTTTAAGAAAATACTAATTTCTCCGCGAGCCTTGTAGGGACTCGCAATTCAAGTAATAGTTGGCTAAAATTTATCAATGGTACTTTTTAAATACTGGCATATATAAGAGTATTAAAGATATGACGTTTAACCATGTAGTTAGTTAAAGTTAGATAGCCAAAATTATAAATGAAGGCTATACGCTATATATCATCACGCTAAAATTGAATCAATTTTTTTACCTAATTTTAACGAGCGAACGAAGACGCGGGCACATTTAGTCATCAATAAGGCGATAAGGAAGAGAAACGAAAGAGAAAAAATAACATAACATTATTATCAATTGAGGAAATGACGTGGAAAATTCGCCCTTGAAAGCAGTAAAATCATATGAAGATTTCTTGTTACCGTTGTTTACAATTGGATCGAGATAAGATAATAAAAGGTATCCAAGGGCGAGATTCTACGTTTTCGTTAGATTTATTACGTAAATATCAGTATAGAGTTATGATAGTATACGCCAAAAAGCTGTTCGATTTATCATTTAACCCGTGAGAAGAGGGACCATCATCACTCTTATACCGGAGCGAAATATAGCTCAAAGTGTTTGTACATTTTTGTCCTTGAAGTCTACAAAGTTCTACAAAACTATGTGCAGTGCAAGTCCCCGGCCACTGTCACATTTTAGTGATATTTAACGTGTGGGTCAATGTGTGGATGTCCACTAATACTTTAACCTGAAACTAAATGTGATCCTCCAATGCATATGGTGTAACTGATAAATTTAACATACATATCGCTTGCTTAATAGTAAACTGACCTAAGTCAAAAAAGGTGATTTTTGGGAAATCGCAAAAAAACAGTTTGCCATTTACTACTTATAATTCAATAAAATGACATTATGTATTTTAATTATAATTAATGAAATGATGAATTATATTCAAATGTTATTTTATGACATTTTATTATTTGTATAGCTGTATCTCAGTGTTGGGTGGAGATTTCGATAATCGTTTGTTTGGCAGATAGAGTACATTGAAACGATGCTGCCTCTTTCATTAACTCACTTTAGCCCTAAAACGTAATCGCTCAGTTTACTATTAAGCGTTCGATATTTTTATGTAGTTTCGACCAATATAAACAATTTCTACAATAAAGCACACACTCATATACACAATATTCGTTATTAGAATCATAAACGTAATATCAAATAGATACATTAACAGCGTTATATGAGATATTTAAATATGACCATAGTATAGTTAATTATTTTCAAATATTATAGCAATTTAGTATAATGTGGCATTTCAATATTACAGATTGCTATTTATTTTTGACATAATATTCGCTATAAACAACGTTACACAAATATTGATGGTTACAAATTTATATAATATGCAATAAAATGTTATAACAATATTTTTTGGAGTGAAACAGAATATAGGAAAGAACCTTCTCTTTCTGTAAATTTTTTTTTTTGAAAGTAGAATACAGTTTACTGCGCAAATGGATTAAAGGTCATCCGTAAATAATGTCACACAAATTTAACGATTTATTCAACCCCCCCCCCCCCTTCCTCCTTCCTGTTCTTGTCAAAGTTTCTCGCATTTACGAAATCCATCTCCTCCCCTTAACGTGTGATGCAATTTATATGATCGACAAACAACTGCACCCTTTTCTTTCTCGCATACAAACGTCTTCTAACTAACATGTAGAGTCAATTTGAACTTTATTGCTATTCAATAAAGTTCATATTAAATAGTAAGTAGCCCAACGTTCGGGCACGACATCGTCTGCTGGGTCCGCTAACATATACTAGAGGACCCGGCAGACGATGTATATATAAATGAATCTCTATTTATCTTGGTCACAGCATCACGCGTTAACGGCTGAACCAATTTCACAATATTTTTTTGTTGTGTTTCTATTGTCAAGAGGAGGTTCATATGAAAGAAAAAATTAAGAAAATTGGCCGTATAAATACTAAATTTAAGAATACTTCACCCATCAATTTAAATTATATCGAATGTAATCTTAGCGGTTTTCACAGTTTAAACTTTTTTAATGTAACTTTATGGCATATGACATAACTTTGACAGAATGCGTGATAAACTACAACGGGAACGGGGATTATAGGATAATAGAATGTTGTAAAAAGTAAGTCAACGTTCAGGCAGGACAACGTCTGCCGGGTTCATTAGCTTTAAATAAAATTAAGTTGCCTACCTTGAAACAGATAAATGATTTTATTTAAATTGACCTAATGTATTTATAAAAATCTATATTTTTTTGTTAGCAATAACTTCAGTTCAAGTCTGTTTTATTTATAGACTGCACTAGTTTAAATTCAAAGTTAATTATGCGAAAAATGATCATCTGAGACTAAACTGGTTTCATGGAGAAATAGTACTACATATTCATCTATACTAATATATAAAGCTGAAGTGTTTATTTCTTTGTTTGTTTGTTTACTTGAACGCGATAATCTGAGGAACTACTGGTCCGTTTTGAAAATTATTTCAGTATTAACCCATTTACTGAGTAAGTAAGACTTTTTTTTTATGTTACAAGGGGGCAGACGAGCAGGCAGCAGGCACCGAAGTGCCTACAGGCGCCCATGGACATCTGCATAGTATGTTAGGCAGGACGATCGCCATGTATACAGAGATCTTGGTTGTTAGTTTTATGTCATGTGAAGCGAAGACCTTGGCATCTAGCTTACCGAACAAAGTAGACGCGGCGCCGATTCTGCTATTAATCTCGGCATCGATGTCGCACTTAGATGTTAATTAATATTGATGTTAATTTTATACTAGCGGACCCGGTAGACGTTGTCTTGCGATTTTGCCTCGTTTGCTATTAGCCAAATAAGCAATCTTCTTTATGTCTTCTCCATAAAACGTAAAAATGGCCGAATTTTATGAAATAATAATTTTAAATGGCACATCAGTCAAAACGTCTAGTACGAACATTATCTATTTAAAGTATTCTGATGAACAAATGTGCTTTTTTTAGTATATTAAATACAATCTTTCGTCTTATCCTTTCTTTCCTTTCCTTAACTTTCCCTGAAATAAGAGGAATGAAAGAAAAGAAACATAATTTACATCGCTAGCCGTTTTAGAGTTGTAGCGAGACTAATGAACGATTGACTTTATTTATTTTTTTATATTACAAAGGGCAAACGAGCAGGCGGTTCATATAAGTGACTATGGATGTCTATTGACATCTGCACCACCAGGAGGCTAGCAGATGCGATATCGTCCTTTAATGACGAGATTAGGCCACCGGGAAGTCTCACAAACGGAACGAAACGCGACAACAATACCATCACTTGACGTGACAGCATTGGCGCCACTTCATGCCAAATTTGCGTGCAAAAGAGGTACAGACAAAAGATAAAGACCAAAAGGACTTCAAGAGTGGGGCTACATCTATTCATAATATACTAGATGTACCGCGCAACTTCGTCCGCGTGGACGACTTTTATCACTTAGGCGTTTAAAAAATTGGTTTTGGATAAAGATCCCTTTTATATTAATTTTTATTTCAATTATTATATTTTTTACTAATCACCCAATTCCAATAGGACTTTTTATTTTAGCTACAGCTAGTATTGAATAAAAGTACCAATTACTTTCTGGTTTATAGTTCCTTGGCATTTTTTGAAGAAGTAGTAGAGGTAGATTAACTCTCATTAACGAAAAAAATTGTCGTCCCACCTTCACCTGCCGTACTTTTCACATTCGGTCACATGCCTTTACATATCATCACTAATCACTAAAGAGGCATGCCGTTATTTTATTTAGCTAAGTGGATTAGTCTGGGGTATGTCGGCAGCGCACGGCTTTATGCGGATTTTTATATAATTGACCGGCACTAAAATCGGTACTTTTTTCATATTAAGCAAGGTACTTTTTAGGGTTCCGTAGTCCTACAAGGAATCCTTATAGATTCGCTCTCTCCGTCCGTCTGTACACGCACAAGGTTGTTCCCCTCTCTAGCATTTCTAAACTATTAGACGTACAGACTTGAAATTTTCCATTTTGATAGAACATGCTAAAAACTCATTAGGAAAATTATTTTACAGGAAATCGGACAGCAACTTTTAAAGTTATTTAATTTATCGCGTATCAGATACGGAACCCTCCTATATGCGTGTCTTGACATGCCCTTGGCCACTTTTATATTTATATTAAATGTGGTTACGAGATTTTTGCCGATTCTTCTCGTGACTCGACTTTTCCGAATCGGTGATTGCTTTTAATATTTTACGATTTAAAGGAGCTTGTAAAAGCCTACTTGAATAAAACGTGTTTTCATTTTATTAGATTTAAATTATTAAAGACACGTGGGTGCATGTGTTATGTTTATAAATGCAGCAACTGCGTCAGAAGGCCGATGAGGTCATATATTGTCAACTATGTCCCATATTAAAAAACCACCTACAATTTACATTCGAATGCACAAGTGCAGTCTATATATATGTTTGTAGGTATATATAATTATTTTTATACGTACTGTTAAGACGGGGATCGTGTTCCCGTTGGTAAAAAAAACAAGAATATTCATTTAAATTAAATAAGAAATAACAATTTTACATCAGTTAAAAGGTCTTGTACAAACGTCATCTATTTGAGGTGTTTTAAAGTATCGAACATGACTTTGTCCGCGTATAATTAGGTGAAAATTTTTAGCGTAATCATAGCCTTCCTAGATAAATGGGCTATTTAAAACTGAAATAATTTTTCAAATCGGACCAGTAGTTCCTGAGATTAGCGCGTTCAAGTGAACAAAGAAACAAACGAGCTCTTCAGGTTTATATATTATAATGGATATTGATTGATGGAGATGAGGCGATTGAACACCATCAAGACAATGCGAATTGTATAATAATAGTGTGGTTGTTACTTATATGAAATTCTTCTTAAGGAGATACAAGTTTGCTAAATAAAAACTAGTATGAAGCGGCCGTGGGCGTAATCGGATATATTTTAGTTAAATTTAATTCTTTGTTATGTAGGTTTGTCTCATGTCAAATAATTAAAAGAAATAAATGATTTTTTATTGGAGTAAACGTGACCGTGGCTTACTGGTTTCTCTAGACCAAAAATCCTATTTTGAGGTTGTCCAGGTCTCTCTTTAAATGCCTTCATTTTCCACATGAAAATTTGCACAGTTTCACTGTTCATATTAAAGGTATAAATACCTTAGTATCCTAAAAACCCTGAAACACTTTATTTGTTCATTAATGAGGTAATTGTTAATTAATAATAAATAATATTAAATGAGGGCAAAACAATCGCTAACCTCCGTACTAGTAAAAACTTTATTTCGCTAGGCTGGTCTTCTCCATACTAAATTACTAGATTAATTAATTTTGACCATATTATAAAAGCTTATAAGATGATCTAAATCAATGTTAATTAATTAATCATTAATTAAAAGAAGCGGTATATTAGTAAATAGAAAATAAAGAGCTAATAAGATTGTATTTCATAGTGTAGTGGTGATATGCGTGTGTGTTTGCGAGTGTAGCTGCATGTGTGTGTGTGAGAGAGAAGATTGTGTTTTTCTTTTGAAGTTAAAATCTTAATATTGTGACGTTCCTTTTATCAAGCTTAAAACTTAATACAAAATATTAAGCAGTGCAATATACCTAAAAGGAAACCTACTCAGTAAAGTTACTGAGTTGCAATAGGTACTGTATGGTGGTCAACAGGGACTAAGGATTTGAAATGTTGCATTTGTAGTCGAGGCAAGCTTTGGAACCGTAGTACCCAGGGGATATTTAAACATTTATAAAGACATAGTTTATTTACTTATAAAGAACGCACCATAATCATTACGTAGAAGAATGTTATCGTGAGGTTTTAAAATTACCGTAATATATAAAGACATTTCTATTTCAAACCTCTGGAAATAAGCCTTATGAATATTGCATTTATTCACACTTACTGGAAATATAGTATTAAAAATATTATCGCAGCTTTAAACTATGTCGTAACACACCGTTTTAAGTAATAACGAGAAAAAAATAATGGGCTGGAAGATAAATATTCATGTATAACTTGTATCTATAAATATTTACGTTTTTCTACTTCATAGTAATAAAATGGAGGCGTGACAGCTAGAGTGTATAAAATATGTACATATGTATTTTTTTTACAACAACAAACTGTTTTTCATACCGTTAACGTGACGTGTTCAAATATATATCCTGTATATTTCTTCTCGCGCAGAACATTATTGAACAGTACTCCATAATATTTTAAGTTTAATGTTTTTAAATCAGGAAGACTTAAGTTTAAAATCTTTATAAATATTTATTACATATTGTTTAAAATTTTTATAAATATAGCGTACTAGCTGTTCCGCGTATACACGCTTAATCTGGCCCTATCGAAAAATCGGTCTTTAGCGAATGTCCCTAACTATAAATTGCTAAATTTCATCATTATATATGTATATCGTGTTAGGTCACCTTTATATATATACATAATACGATATTTTAAACTACAAAGGTTTCTTTTTTTAATTTTTAAGGAAATTATAGTATAATAATAATATTTCCGTATACAAAACTAGTAATAAATAAAAGGTAATAAACCTTGAGATCGACTATAAATGCGTTCTTGTTATGCTGATTAAGTATATCAGTTTTTTATAATTTAAATGACCTCATATTTCTAACTATTGCAATATATTTATGTATTTTTGTTTAATCTAAATAGAAACAATTGCAATTGTGCATTTTATACTTGCACTTCATAGTTCACTGAATACTAGCGAAAGGCAAAGGATATTTCTATAAAAAAATCACATTTTTTATAGAAATGTCCTTTGTAAGAATGCACTATGAGGATCTTAAATAACTTCATACGCCCACTCGCATTTGGCAGAAAATTGGCCTTTTTTTAAGGCAGGATCCTCGCCTGCTGTATAGAGTCTTTTTCTAAATACATAAAAGAATAAGAAAGGTCTTTTTTAAAAACATTACTTCTATCATATTTTATAAAAGCCATTAAATGTACCCATTTCTTTTTTTTTCCAAACATAAAGTATCTATTTCTCTCTTATTTACAGAACGGCTTCGAACAGTGGCGTCCCGTCTTCTTTACCGGAGCATCACTGTACATTGCTGCAGCGTTATACTTTATTCTTTTCGGAACTGGTGTGACACAGTCTTGGAACTACATTCCCCCAGTGGAAGAGGACGAGAGAGACAAGAGACCCAGTGAAAACTCCACGGACACAACCATCACCATACCAGTTAAGACGTGAATGATTTTGCTTGCCAATACAATTAAGTTTACCAATGTTTTTTCTTCTACTTCACGGATAGAAAGTTTGATATCAATAGAGGGCCTGCCACGAACTTTTCGACCAAAAGTAGGTCGACGAGTCTACTTTACTTAGGATGAAAATGTTTGTGCTAGGCCCACCGCAGGCAAGTCTTGATCCAGTCACGCTTTTAGTCCACGCTAATGCAACTCGCGTCGACGCTTAGAAGGGTCCGCTGTGGAATACCACGAACATTTTTATCCTAAGTAAAGTCGACCCGTCGACTTACGTCGGTTCTAAAAGTCCGTGCTAGGCCTTCTTTATTAAAAACCGTGTCAGGGTATGGCCCTAAAAATGTATCGTATCTCGTATTATATTTATTATAAGCATATACCTTTGACTTAGTCATTCTCATCTTTCTGACTTTGACATTAATAGTTAATTATAATATTATCTTTACAAATTACAGCTTATGTGATATACTGACATGTAAAGCCTTAATAAATATAAATTGTAGCCCACGTGTGTAGATTATGTATTATTAGTTCGTGCCTGAAAAATAAATATGTTTCGCAATATATTATAAGTCTGTAACTTATATTTTTTACATTTCTAGTATTTACGATTTTATATGAAGAAACAAGTAATTTACAATTTGAATGAAGATGTTTATAGAGTCACATACAAGGTACATATTACCCTAGAAATATTAATGATGTACTTGAATTGTGTAAAACTTTTAAAAATTTTCTACAACTATGCAATTGGTTCAGTAGCAATATAAAGGAAATTTTTGTGGCCAAAAAAAGTGAGGACAATCACGTTGGTTCCAACATTGAAATAAGTAATAAAATAACGAGTATTTTAGAATAAGTACACGTTTGAATTATTTTCATATACTTTTTACCATTTTTTAAGATGTGATTTACTCTTATAAGTACAATTCAATATGTGTGTACTAGTAACAGTGATAGCGGATTATTCTTGTAAATTCTGTCTTAAATAAGTTGTCTATGATTATGTAAGTAATATATGACAACTTAAATATTTTACATATATGTACTTAATTAAAACAAATCATATAAAATAAAAGTGCATCATTCCCGTTGACTTAAACTCGTCATTAAAGGCCGGCAACATATCTACTAGATTTCTGGTCGTGCAGATGTCCATGGGCGTCGGTAGACACTTGGGTGCCTGCTGCCTACTCGTTTGCCCCTTGTAACATAAATAAAATTCTTTGAATTGACTTATTGTGATTGCATTTCGAATTATGACTGTGTTATAAACTTAGAATAATTTACTCTTTTTACAAATTTAGTTAATATAAAATTAATTATGGTTTGCACTTTACACGGTAACTATACGAATTTAAAAACATGACTTCTAATACCTAAATATAATTGATTGACGTGAATTACGTTTACTTCTTATGTATCTTCTGCTATATATTGTTAATTGAAAAATTTTCATTTGAATAAAAATACATTCAAATAATTATATTTGTGTAAAATTTAAACAAAACATACAATGTTATTAAAAACTATCTCGTGTGTTGCGTTTTATAGCAATTCATGCATACAAATACCGTTATCTAAGGCCTTTATTTTATTTAAAGATTAAAATAGCGTAGAATAAGTAAGGATTATTTTTTAACGTCTTAACTAGACGTCTAAGGAAAAATGGGCTGCTCTGGTTGTTTCCTTCTTGTATGGCATTGATAAAAGGACATAACAAAGTTGCAGTTGCAAAGTAGCTAAAACAGTGCCCATATCGCTTGGCAAAAACGTACGTTGACCCCTTGTGAAGAGCCGCTAAATCATCGTTACAAGAACTTTTGCAAGGCCTGGTTGTTTTTATACTTTATCTGCTTGACGTTGAAGTCAGATGGATTATAGTCCTTAATTGTTGATATGTGAATCAGTAAAAAAAATAATTTGTGATAGAAATTCAAGAATATCTTTATTTTTACAAAAGTATATAGGGAAATTGTGTTCACCGAGCCTATGTATCACCGATTTTTATTGTAGTTGTAATTATTCTTCTCGTATTTAAACAAAAATAAGCATTGCGATAGCTTTTGTAACACTTACAAAATTGCTTCATATAAATAATAAAAACTCGAGTTGAGTAAAACTTTGGATACCGTTGCCGTTGTCTGACGTTAGAAAATATTTGACGGAGATACAGTGTTAAAATAACCGAATTTGGAAAAAGTTTGGGACACGACGTGGCGGATTTAGGGATAGGTTGAGATTGCTATAGCCTACAGCGGCAAATTTTAGGGACGGCTAATTTCGATTAAAATTATTTTTATATGTTAAAAAATATATATTATACGTACATGGAAAAAAAATTATAATATTTTGAAGTATAATATAGAGATGTCATAAGGAGCGGCAAAAAAATAATAGCTTACTGGCGATAAATGTGTCAATCCGGCACTGGCTTAGCGGCTTTTCAAGAGGGGTCAACGTACGTTTTTGTCAAGCTATGTGGACACTAGTATAGGTATCTGCCAAGAAACCCTTATTAATCACACTAATAAAATGAATAAAGGCCAATTAAATGAAACACAAAACCAGCTATCGAGTACATAGATGTATTTATTAAGTGAAATCTTATATGAAATGAGTGTTAAAAACTGTGATGGATTGTATGTAAATGTGGTTTTCAAATTAATATAAAAATAGAATTAAATTTGAGAAATGTCGTTTTATTTTAAACTAGCTGTTACCCGAGATTTTATGTCTCTAATTCTTCTGCCATTAATAAGGAAGCGTCTGTTATTTCTTATAAAATTAGCTATCTGCATTTCAAAGATCCCTAAAAATTGGTTTTGCCGTTTCGAAAAAATCCCGTAAAATAATATTATATAATAATAATACAGGTATTCTTAAATTTTTTTTTGTTTTAAGTATCGAAAATAAGATAGATAAAATTATCGAGACCTCTTAGCCTCCCCATTAATCCGGCCCTATCTCAAAGACCGTTTTTAGTGGACGTGTACTAGAACTACAAACTATTTCCCTGTCAAATTTCATTTTTGAATGTCACGCTGTTTTCGAGATTTCGTGTTATGTGACCTTTCGCTTTTATATGCATAGATTGTTTTAGTTATGATTGATTTTTTACTTCCTAGATGAAAACTCTACATTTAATAATTTGGAAATCCTAGGGAAGGGACGACCTTGCGGTCGGACAGACGGAACAAAACTATAAGGGCTCCTTTAAGACTGCGTAAAGATCGGTGCAGTGTTGTAACCCGAGCGTTATTCCACCGACAACGCCATCAAAGTACAGCACTACGCTGATTTATTGTTCCTCAACGCACATTTCCATCCGAAGCGAAGCATCTTTATCAGGTAGACTGTACAAATGTTATCTGTACAGTGCGTTATTCTGTTAAATTCCTCTGATTCTTATATATAATTCAGATTACTTATAAAAAATTTGAAAGTTAGAATAGATTTTTTTTCTATCTTAAACGAGCGCCTGAGTTGGAAACACAATTTGATATAGGGCCCGTTTAAGGCGCGCTACGCCAGTTCCTCACAGCGCGGCAATACTATCACTATATAAGACAATATTTTTGTTTACAGCGAGGCTAAAGATTAACTTTGTTTTCTTTTAAAAGTACCGTTATCAACGATTACACGGAGCCAGTGTTTACAGCTTGGTTCACAGTCTATTTACCCTCTCACCGGGAGCGCGTCTAAAACGAAAGTAACACACCGCTCTCAACAACAACGGTGGAATTCGCCCAAATTATGACCAGTTCACCGGCGCGGCGGTGTGCAGCTGAACCGAGCTAAGCAAGCGTTTTACTCTAATTGCGCGGATCCATCGCAAAACGTTCAAGTCGTACGACTAGAATTCCGCACGACAATGTTCACGTTACAAGAGTCCCTTAACAATATATTATTATATTTTGTCTTCTTCTTTTTCCTAGCGTTATCCCGGTCTACTATCAGGGTCCGCTTAGATTGCAGAGAAATATGGCTGTGGGATGAATTAAGACGACCGATTGCCGTCTGACGTTATCCTCGGAACCTCCACGACCTCTACAACCTTATGACTAATATGACATTGTATTTCTTATTTATTCGGTTTATCATAGTAGCGCAGCGCTGCTACTGCGGCGCTGAAAACTGCCGCGGCTGGATTGGTGCAGAACCAGACTCTGATGACGAATATGATGAGGAGGTAATTGATGTTTTTCTTTTTTTTAAATATTTAATGATCATTTTAAAATGGATTGACTGATATATTTGAGTCGACAAATATGGAGTATAATGGCTTGTGGGATAAGCGTAATTATTTGTTTTTCATAAAAATGGGGCACATTTGCATGTTCCCATTTACAAAGTGGAAACACGCTAATAATCAAATTTACCTTAGAGATTCTGAGACATCAATTTAACGACTTAGGGACCTTCAAGGAAAGAGCATACTCATTTCTCAAAGGCCGGCAACGCATCTGCGATCCCCCTGGTGTTGCAGTTGTCCATGGGCGTCAGTAGTCACTTAGGAGTACCGCCTGCTTGTTTGCCCCTTGTTATATGAAATAAAATAAAATAAATAACTTTTTCTTCTACTTAATTTCGTGGCTAGGTTTTGTTAGCAATTTAAAAAAAAAAAGTGTTAATATAGAAAATTACACTTTGAAATTCAGGAAGATGAAGACGTATCTACGTCTAAATCTGGAACTAACGAGTCATCCGAAGACGCTCAAGCTGCAGAGGGTGACGGGGAGGCTGCGCGCCCGAGGATAAGAAAACCCAAGAGAGTGAGGAAGTACAAGACGAAGACTCCGGACCTAGTGCAGGACGCCGACGTGAGTAATCTTAATTCTTCTTCTTCCTAGCGTTATCCCGGTCTAGGGTCAGTACTAGGGTCTGTGGTGCGAGTGAAGATGACCGACTGCCGTCTGACGTCATCCCCGGAACCCCAACGATCACTACAACCAGCTTATACGCAGTAGAGGTAGGAGCAAGAGGTATATCAGCAAAATCCCTGTACAACCTATTAAAAGACCTTGGCTCGTCAAGAAGTCTAAAGCCGCACTAGTAGGATCATACCAGATTTGGCTAAGCAGGGGGGACCTTCCAGGCGGTCTTGTACCGTCTACTTTGCCCTGAACCACCAGGCGCTCAATGGACAAAACTCCACGTCTAGATACATGTCCGAAAAGGTGAGAATTCGAGACTTGACTAAAGAGGATAGACGCTGCTTTATATTAGGGTCTTGTAGATCCTATTTTAATTTGGTCTAATTCTGACAATTTGAAGATTTTCTTTAGTTAAAATTTATTTATTTAATATTTAATGCATACAATAAAAAAACAACGAATAATAACATAACATTGTCTATTTATTTAAATACAATTTTACTAATAAAATTCACTCAGTGCAACATAAACTACAGTCGGTTTTTCTGTGCACTGCTGATTTTTAAACGGTACCTTTTATACAAGTACTATTTAATGAAACACACTGAATAAAATAAAGTTCTAAATTTAATATAAGTAACTGTTACATTTGGTACAATTAAGTGAAAGCACTGATTCTTGTGCTAGTTAAAAACTGTGAACAAGGTTCTTAAAAACGGTGATCAGCATTCCACTGAAATTCGCTAGACTATGTAATGTATAAATAATCATTGTTATAAAAAAATAATATCTAACAATAATTAAAATTACACAATTCTGTTCATCTACATAAATAAAAGTGAAAGGTTACCTAACACAAAAGCAAGAAGTTTAGGAGTTATTTCGATAGAGTCAGATTAAGGACTTCTAATGGCTCTCGGAAATCTAATTTTACTCGAACAAAGTCGCAGGAAACAGCTAGTTTTTCCTATCATCTGTGCCTAGATATTAGTGTGCCTTGTGCTCAGAATAGGTCAAACTGGAAAGATACCTATATACAATGTGTAGTGTATACATAGAGGAGGGTAGTTGTTTATAAGAGTATAAATACAGAAACAATCGGGTAAGCGAGGCAGTTGTGTTACGACCGTTGACTTGGTAACAAGTATCTAAGTACATTATGATCAGTCTGAGTACGATGCGTGCAAAACTTGGCAACTCAGATGTAAATATAGTTACATATAATTATAGATATCGCAGTAAAAATTACATTGGCAGTGCTTTTCCTCAAATATGATTTTATATGGCAACACTAAGATGACTATGAATGTTTAAAAATCACAAAGTCAAAGTTTATTTATTCAAATTATTTCAAAACGGTTTTAACATTTCAAATTACGTTTAAGTGTATTTATCAATTCCCTTGCATAATAATTAAAAGATTAGTTGAAATTTCCTTCTAAAAATCTATTTTTAGAACTTAACTTAATCTATTAAGTAAGTTTGCATTTTGTGATAGTTACTATTTCAAATTAGTTAAATTATTTTAAATAATGAACAAAATTAACTGTTTAAGATATTTTAACAATAGATCTTAAATACTGCCTATAAATATACTTTATATATTTCTATCCATAGATGTCTTAATAAACTTATTATCAAATTTTTATGTCTTTTAATTTCCCTACATTCATTATTAACACTTTAAATTTGTGAAAGCGGTCGTTCCTTGGGTTGCTACCATAAAAAATATTTCCTATTATGTTACTCTAGTCACCTTTCTTTAATTAATTTAGTTATCAAAATGAAGTCATGACTGGATCGCTCTCCAAACTAACTTAGTACTCGATAAAACATAACTTTTTAGTATTAGTAGATAATGTAATTGGGAACACTTAATAGTGTACCATAACGCCGATAAGAATTTTAAATATTTTTTTCCTATCGTAACACTTCAAGAATAAAAATAAAATAATAGTCTAAAAGCGTAAGCCTTTGTTTGTTTCTGCCACGGATTTGTCGTTACTGATAAGCATATAACTTTCATTAAATGAGATCATTGTTTATTTGCATAAAGTAGTAAATAAGATCAAGCCAAAATATAGCTATAATGTTATGAATAGTAGATTGATTACTATCGCTAAAGTGCTACAGTAGTAATTTACCTGTCATTAATTTCAGTCCTACCAGAAGACTCGCAGATGTGTAGCTGGCCTGTGAGGAATGAGTATGCTTTTTTCTTGAAGGTCCCTTAGTGGTATCGGATCGGGAACACTGGAGCTGGATAGACTAGATTGAATAAGGACATGATTGTGAAAAACCCAGATAAGAAGGAAAATAAATTATTATCAATCAAAAAGTAAGAAACTAGTTGGGTAAAACTGATATCGCATCATATGAGTGAACAAAAACGTGTTATGTGTATCATTTTAATTATTTTTCTCAAATCCTGAAATTCATTTGCTGATTTAAAATTATAATACCTAACAATTATTTAAGCTTATTTTTATTATTATACTAGAGGACCCGGCAGACGTTGTCCTACCCAAACGTTGGGTTACTTCTAGTTCTATTATACTATAATATTATTCCCGTCCCCGTTCCCGTACCTATCCTTGTTCCCGTTACATTAGTAATCATTTAATATAATGGTAGAGTATTCTTAAATTTTCTAATTTTTCGCGCAACATTCTTTTTTTTTTTATAAGAACCTTTTCCTGATAATAACAAACTCAACAAAAAAAGATTTAACAAAATCGGTCTAGCCGTTCGCCTAGATACGCGTAACTTCTTGACCGTGGGAGATAGAATCTATACTAACCCGAGGCAAGCATAGAACAAAGGGTTCTCTTTAACTCTGTCGATCTGTCTTTCTATAAGGCTACCACCTGTCGTTATTGCATATGCAACTTATTTTGTTAAAAATGAAATTATGCATGGATTTGAACCTGTGGTACGAGTACATTTCGAAAATCTATTAAATCTGCGAACAAAACGTAGTATAAAACCAATGAAAATGTTATAATACTAACAAGTTATAAGATTTCATCAGAAGCTACATTTCACATCGCTCGTGAGCAGCGCCCTCGATTTCTACGAAAGAGGTAGAAAGCCAAAGACCTTGCAAGCTCATTTAACTACCTAATGACCACAGCTTTGTTCAATTTTAACCTAGTTAACAAAGTATGTCCCACAATCGAGACCAGTGCCCTGGGATCCCCAGACTAATAAATATTCCAATGGCCTGCCATCCAATTCGACCAAATCCGAAATCTTGCCGATGGAAGTCAAATTAGCATATAACACAATCATACCCAATCTCCAGATTTATTTCCTTTGATACAGGAGTTTTATTTCGTTAATTCAAGATACTTGTTACTTTAAAATAAATATTTTTCTTGTTGTTTTTCTTTTCTACATTTTGTTTTCTATTTTGGAATTAGATTTTTCTCGCAAGTTCACTCGAGTGCTATTTTCATATTAGTAGTTTCTTTGTGTGAAATGTACCCTATGTCCTTTTCAGAAAAGTTATTTTACTAATTCCTTGAAATGTGTAGTAAAATTTAGTTTAATCTTTACAATAAATACAAAATTCACTTAGGATTTTTGCAAACACTTGTGAAAGTCATTTTTAAGCATAATTGTGTATAAGAAATCTTTATTTATAAAAGTAAGTGTAAAATTCATTGAAACCCTAACCCCGACTAGATAAGCCCGAAATAGGGGCTAGTAGTGCCTTCCCTAACATTGACCTATTTCGATTTTTATTTATATTTCTTTTTAAAAGATGTGTAATATTTTGCTGACAATATATTCCACTTAGAGCTAAGTTTACAATTCTTATGTATGAAAGAACCCGTTTTACAGTAACTACAACTTCGCGCCAATCCATTTTTCATGTTCTTTATTTTATATGGATAGGCAATAAACATGCAGCCTTCATTTTATAATGAGCAGTGAACTGATGACATAAAAACAATTAATTTCTGCTCAGCCTCCATACGTAACTTTTTAAATTTTGAATATGGAACAGATTGATTCATTAATATATGTGATAAAATAAAATATATTTTACCTCATAAAATAGGTTGATTTTAAATTACCTACCAAAGTTTATCCTTAATGCTAATGAATCTGTTTAGTAGACACTTACTGATGTGCTGAAGTCGGTACCAAGCCAAATAGGTTCTCTGCTAAATTGATGCAGATGGCACCGACTTCAGCACATACGGTCACTAAAAAAAACATACGAGTCGAATTGATAACCTCCTCCTTTTTCTGAAGTCGGTTAAAAAGACCGGTTTTAGGAGCAATGCCAGTGTGAAAGTAGTTGTAGTTTTGATTTTCTTTCAATTTAATTTTTGTAATTTTTGTCATTGTTTATTATTTAATTCGTTGTTGTTATTTTAAATTTTGAATTTATTTTGTGAATGTTATTTTATTAATGTTTTGTTATTTATTTCTCTTTTTAGAGTTCCGTAATGCAACAAGGAGCCCTTATAGTTTCGCTCGGTTCGTCCGTCCATCTGTCTGCCCAAATTTTGCCCCCTCCCTCTCCTCCCCAAAGACTTCCAAACTGTTGGACGAACAGACTTGTAATTTTCCGTGTTGATAGGACTTACAACAAATACGTTTATTGCGTATCAGATACGGAACTCTTAAACGTGTTTTGACACGTTCTTGGCCACTTTTTAATTTTGTTTTAAATTTAAATGGTATATATGTACGGGTGTTGCATGAAATAAATAAATACAGTGCTCGGGAACTTCGCCTAAATATTTAGTTAATCTTTAAGGAAAGGAATCTAGCTTTTAGACTTAAAACTCCAGTGTTTCTAAGCTACTTATCCGATTGTCCATTGCCATATTAAAGAAAAATCGAAAAAATAACAATTTGGGTAGTAAAAATATTTCACTCCGAGAGATTTTTGCCTTCTTGGGTGTTTAATTGATTAATAAATTCCTTAGAAGCCGGCAACGCACTACCAGCTTCTCTGGTGCTGCAGGTGCTCGTGGGCGAAGCTGATCACCTGATCTCGGTTGATCCGTTTGGCCGTTTGCTCGCTTACCCTATTTAAAAAAAAAGTGTGGACAGAAGTGAAAATTTGAATATACGGCCTAATCTCGTCATTAAAGACAACACATCTGCTAGCCTTCTGGTCATGCAGATGTCCGTTGGCGTCGGTAGGCACTTTGGTGCCTGCTGCCTGTTCGTTTGCCCCTTGTTACATAAAAAATTTAAAAAAATCATGTGTGAACGTGACTATTAGTGAGTGGCATTATACCATACATGCCGAATAATTACAGAATGCTTTAAGCCTACCCTTAAGCTGAAAAACTAAACTACTTTGCTTTAATCCGCGAATGAATACGAGGGAAAATCGGTGTAATGCTGCAACCCAAAGTCATTCTTCAGTCAGTCTTTACGAATAAATAACCTTTGTAGAGTCCAGCTCCTGATGATGCTTCGGTGTCGAAGCGAAACGTGCGTTGAGGCACATTGGAAAGTCAGTGCAGTGCTATTATTTGGTGGCGGATTCGGTGTTGTAGCTTTCGCGTTGCAGCATTACACCGATTTTCCCTCGTATTCATTCGCGGATTAAAGCAAAGTAGTTTAATTTTTTATGCATCTCATGGATTTCCGCAAAGTAACGCCTGATTCTATCAGTTATAAACTAACCTCCTTGCCAAATTTTATTTTACGTCCCGCGGTTGTTGAGATTCCGTGTTAGGTGATCTTTCGCTTTTATATACATAGATAATACTGGGAGAGTTTCGAGTTTAAAAATATAGTTATGTGTTCTTTTATGATAGATAAAATTAACCTCTTAAACTGAAGAATTTACAGAAAGATATCATATATTTGGTATTTATTTTATTATATATTTGGTTTTTACATATGTATTCGAAGAAGTGGGAATTACATAGTTAGTCAGTTTAACAGCAGTCTAATCTAGACAGCAGTTGTCAGCCCCCACACAAGCGTCAAACCGCCATCTTGTCACGCTTTGTTCGATTTCTATTGAGGCTATCTATATTGGATCATTTAAAAACTCTGGTGTTAGTAAAACTTTATGATTAGCTTTATTTGTGGGTCGTGGGTTCGATTCCCACCTCGAGTCTGGGTGTATTATCCATATGTATGTATTTATCTATTTCTAAAAAAAATCTATTTGTGTATAACAGGCGGCTGTTACCTATAACACAGGCATTAAGTTGTCTACCTTAGGAAGAGACGTCCGTGTGTCATATAGTCCTGTATATATTTATTTATTTATTATTTATTTATTCAATTCCAAGCACTTATCGCTAATGGATTAGATTATTGGCTGCGAAGCCGGAGCTAGACATAGCTTCATTTGAATGATTATTTAAATGATCATGTATTGTGACCGGGGACTTTGTGTAAATGCACAAAGTTTTGTAGAACTTTGTAGACTTCAAGGACAAAAACGTACAAGCACTTTGAGCTTTGTCTGGCTCCAGTATAAGAGTTATGGTACCATCACAATTTTTCCCCAAATAAATTGTAATTATTCACAACGATTGTATTTATTACATTGATTATAATAACTTATAAGCAGCCTTCATGCACTGGTTATGAATAAGCAATATTATTTAATAAGCTTCGTGATCACTTCAGAAAGTTATTCTGTCCCGAACACCTGTAACTCTATTTCGTAGCGGTCAGAGTTTCCGCCATCTCTAAACTACGTTCATTATTCATTGTAATTGACAAGTTGTTTATACGACTGTAGATTTTTTGATGTAGAATATTTATTCATAACAGAAATAAAATCGTAAATGACAATTCCGAGGTGTCTGAAAATCTGCGGTAGTAGTGGAGTAATGTTTGCCACTTCTACAAATGCTGAGAGGCTCTACGTTTTTGGGGCATTACACTTTGTATAATACAGTTTATTTTTAAATTGTTTGCATGAAAAACTAAACTACTTTGCTTTAATCCGCGAAGGTTATTCGTAAAGTCACTCATAACCTTTGTAGAGTCTATCTCCTGATGATGCTTCGGTGTCGAAGCGAAACGTACGTTGAGGCACATCGGAAAGTCTTTGTTTAAAATGAGACTGTTAGACTTTAGAACAAAAAAAAATTGATAAAACAATCAAAATTGCTTTTAGTTTATAATTTCAAAGATTTATTTCTAACTAGCGACCCTCCCCGGCCTCGCACGGATACAATGCAGAAATATGTGTATTATTTATATATTAATACGTGAAGCGAAACTTTTAGGTATCAATTTACGAAATTTGCGCTTACGGAGGATTATGAAATTTGGCATAATTATCGTTCATAGTAGGTGTGCGAATGCTAATATTTTTTATAATATGCAATATTAAATTATTAAAATAATCTTACACGCACACTAATGCCAAAAGATTTACAATAATTACACACACATGTATTGGCTGATGTTGAAAGGGAATTGTGACAAGCGTGTTATATTAATTGTCAAATTTTCGTTTCTCTGTGAATAGAACAATATATGTCGTTGTACGCAAATAGGTTTGTGGGCGCATTTCGGCCAGCCGACGATCTCTAGGAGATATAAACCTTCCTCTCCAATCATTCTTTTTTATTGATAACTAGCCCCGAAGAAGAATACATTATCGAATTGTCCATACGGATTTCAAACTCGTTTATATATTCATCAGGATTCCCTTTGTTCATCAGGGATAGCTCAAATGATGAAAGAATATTTCAAGTATATTAATATTTACTAATTATTAATCTAAACATTTTTTATACTAATATATAAAGTTGAAGAGTTTGTTTCTTTGTTTGTTTTTTCAACGCGTTAATCTCAGGAACTACTGGTCCGATTTGAAAATTCTTTTCGAAGCCTATTTATCGAGGAAGGCTATAGACTATATATTATCACGGTAAAGTTCGCGGGAATCAACTAGTCTTACATATATTGGAAGTTAACACAGCACTAGAACTCAGCTGCACCCTGTAAAACTAAATATTCCTAGGGCAATATCAAATATTGGTTAAAAAATATGCATGAAAATATATAATAGGTTAGAAGAGGCCAGTCTAATTGTACCTTTTTAAGGCATGTCTGAGGGTTGTACGTGGTACATTTAACAGACTAACAATTTGTCTCTTCTTCCAGCCTCGATCCCGAAGAATAACTGCTTAAGCAACTAGAGTTGCAGTAAGGGTCATGTTTTTATTGTTTCAGGAAACAGAATTAACGACAAAAAAATACGAAAAAGAAAAAAACTTAACATTTAAGACAAGCGTTAAAAAATCGCAGTAAAACTCACCTGTTATTTATACGTTCTAACAGGATAATAACGAAAACGTGAAAAGAAATTTAAAAGAAAAGAATCTTTTAGTGACTATCCTTTTAAATTAACAAAAAGACATGTATTAACAATCTCCCGTTTGAAATTTTCATAGGCGATACTTAAATCGCCACTTATCGCGTTTTTTAAGTTTGGGCCACATTTTGTGCCGCCGAGTGTATAACAAAAATACTACGATTGAAGTATGTTTACGAAAAGCTTCTTTTCTTTCTATCTGTCTTTGCTGTTGGCCACTAAGGCTCTCATAGCGTCAAGGGGAAGAGAGAAAGCGAGAAAGCTCTGAAAGAAAGCGCCCAATCAAGAGTCGGTACTCCGCGGGTTTCTCCCGTGAAGCCTAGCCCGACGCAATACCACGTTGTAAAGGACTTTCATGGGGGGATGGAGGAGAAATTGGATCAATGCTTCGGAGCGCTCAGAGATGTGGTGGAGGTCTCGAATATCAGAAGCTCTTTCTCGCAGAGATGACTAGAAAAGACACAGAAATAGTATTATGATTTTTACAGAGATATACATACTGTATATTGGGTCGATTAGATAACATGCGCTGATATCATTCTTACATACTGATAATTCAAACGGTTAAATGAATAAGTTTTTGCATGTCCCTAAATTAATTATTAGGTACCCTTTCTACTAATAATAAATCATCATCCTCGGCCTTATTCAGTCCACTGCTGGACTAGGGTCTTTTCATGAGCACGCCATGTACTTCTGCTGATCGCCAAGTGATCTATGTCCTGCCTGTTGCCTTTACGAGGTCGCTAAATAATAAATATCTATGTATGTTGCGATTAATTGCGCATTTTGATTGTAGATATCTCATTGGGTTGTCTAGTAAAATTTAAGACATTTTATTATTTTCCTAGATGAATGTATATCGTATGCGACCTGCCCATCCAGAATTTGATTGGTTTGAACACAATAAAAATAAGAAGATAATGTATTACGATACCGGCGAAAAGCTGGCAGAATTTGACGATAACGGTCGAGGCCGATGGTATTACAGAAGCGGTAGGCTGGCATTGGAGTACTATGATGCTGAAGGTTCGTATTCATAATTGCTAAAGGTGTCCTGAAGGTGTATCTGAAAGAAGAGATCCTGTGTCTTTTTGAGATCATTTTATTTTGGCATCACTTAAACTACAAACGACTTTCCAAATTATGTAACTGCATTTTTTCTTAAAAAGTAAAATACAAAAATAAATGATTGTGACGACTGATCTCGTTCGAAAAATGGCAAAAATAAAAATAGAATCTCTTTATTTTACAGAAGTGAATGCCCAGCAGCGGTTTGTAATTCATAGCAGCGGCGAACTCGATGAGCGAGGACGATCACGTCCATTGGCTATTCTCGCGACTTTTGATTATCTTGGAAATGGTGTAGTGTTTGACCACGCTGGAAAAATTCGGTGATTGTCTTCGCTAATATTTTTTATATTTAATACAATTGATCACAATAATGAATACTGCCATTTTCACAGACTCAAATACAATCAAACCGAGGGGGTAGTTCTAGACCGCAACATCGGTCCTGTGTCCCATTGGAAATGGCATACTCTTAACGACCCCCCAGTTTTACAACAAGTCATGATAGACACTCAAATGGCCCAGAAAGATCCTGATATTTTGAAGCTTGGTGGCCCAGCAGAGAACAAACCGCGACCCGATAACGAAGAAATGCTTGCAATAGAGTTTGACAATTTCATCAAAGAAAAAAGTAAAAAACTGTCTCAAAAATTTAAACCTTTCCAAATAAAAATGAAAGCTTTAAAAATAAACGAACATTTTTCTCTGAGAGTTTTGGATCAGGCTACAATACATCTAATTTTCAGAGATGGATCGACAAATTTAAAACTCAATATTGGAATGATATTGGATCACCAAGAAATTGTTGACACCGATACAGCTGAGGTAGGAGAAGTTTCCAACAGCCTAGAGAGATTTCCCGCTCGGACGGATAGCCTAGCGGGACTTCAGCGCAGCGTAGCACATGCACAGCGAGTGGAGAGAGCTCGGCTGGAGAGAGAGCGGAGGCTGCGCCCTACTGTGCCTGCTCTAAGTACTGACAAACTCATGGCAGCTACCTCACAACCGCTGCGACCTCCATTCCGTACCAAGTCTACGGATTCCACAATTACACAGGATTATCGTTGTAGATGTAGGAAACCTCAATCATGTAATCTTTATTACGATACGCGCCTTTCCTAATAAAGTTACTTATACTATGAATGTTTTTTTTATAGTTGATTATAATTAAGAGGAATTAAATAAAATGGCCAAGAGTTTGGTTTGTGAGGGTTTCAGGTAGCCTAAACCTCTCTTCAAAGTATTGCAATGCATCTGCGAGCCTTCTGGTGGTGCGGGTATCTATGTGCGTCGTTAGTTAGGTGACGAACCTCCAGATGATTTGTCCCTTGTAATATTAAAAAAATAAAAGTTTGGAACTAGAGGAAAGAACCAGCCGGCATAACACTTAAGGCCAATGACTCTAAAGGGCTACCCATAATAAAAAAAAGCTGTGAATGAAACCTTGTCATTATATTAAGAGTTATTTAAAGATACACCATACGATGGGGTTGAATAAAATAAAAATTTCGCCTCCACTTCACATATCCAGCCACACACAGCCACCTTTCAAATATTAAATTGCTATTATCCTATGATCCCAAAATAAAATCCCATAAAAAGAATTTTCGTGTAAAATGGGCTCATGCCTCTATCTCTACCCACCCTTACTCTACAAGTCGTAACTGTAACTTCACTAACTCTAGAAGTTATTCAAAATACGTGGTGGGTCTGTTGTTTTACTAAAATAACTGAAAAGTAAGAAACTACGTTAAGACTAAGGGCGTGTAGAGCTAGAGGCGTGGCTCAAACAAACATCTGATAACTTTTTGAAAGTGCGTGCTATATGGTCTCGTCACGGCAACAATTTACATGACAATGTTTTTGGTGGTATTTCTATAAAGTCAAGCCTGATACTATCACAAAAAAACAACACTTTGATATTTGTTTATTTTATAATCTTCAAATATACATACTACTTAAAGCTATTACACATTATTCTACTAATAAATACTTAGCTTAATCAAAACTTCCATAAGTTCCATAAGTTACTATAAAAATATAAACGATTTAAAGTCCGGGGAAACTATGTTTTCTAGCACATAGAATTTCATTAAATAATATAGTCATTCCCACGGGTTGTCATCCACAGTGTCCTTGACATTTTCCTTCATCTTGTGAAGATTCTTCCGAATCATGCGACTTTCGATCGGACCCTCAATGATTTCGCCTTTGTTAAAATCGTCAACGATGACAATTGGTTTTTCTTTGTTTTTGTGTGCGTTTTGTTGCAACTCTTTTGGTGCTTTCCCTTTGGAGACATTCCTGACTGGGTGATAAACAAATTTAACGCCGTTCACAATTTTATATTTAGGATGTGCGTGCGACTTCTTACTTCCTACACCCAGAACTTTGTTGGCCCAATAAATGTATGCGCTTTGAAGGACATCGATGATTCCTCTCTTCTTTCTTGACTTGACTCCGGTATCGCCGTTGAATGTTTTGATCGTGTCGTGTAGATTTTTACCTATGACCTCGTTTATTTTATTATTGAATCTGACTGAGGGTTTTGCGTAAGAAATTAAGGATACTTCATCGTTTCTATGACTTTCTTTTCTATTTTCGCTGATGGATCTGCTTTGCCACTGGCCGTTAGCGTCGTACCCACCACCTCCGCCGCCATAGTCTTGACCTGAACGGTGAAATGAATTTATAATATTGGAATTCCTTGAGTAGCAATCACTATTACACTGGTATAATACCTGCTGGCATCCAGGCCCCTCCGCCGCCTCCGCCGCCCGCCCATCCCTGAGTGATATCAGAAAGAATATTATTTATCGTTATCTTGGTTTAGATCTTCATTTATTTATAAAACACAAGGGGCAAACGGGCAGGCGGTTCACCTGAATGACTATATCGCCAATGGCAATAGAACTAGGAGAAGGTGATACACAGGTGCATAGCCGGCCTTTGCGACGTAAATAATATCTTTTTTCATTATTAAGGTAAAAACAATCGCTGACATTTATGTGCAGTACTAAGCCAAAAGAAATATAAGTACTAAGATACATTCTGTTACCTGTTTCAAAAACTTTATTATCGATGTCACTTCAAATACTTGTTTTATTCCAATTTCGAGGCATGGTCGGAAATATATAGACATGGGATTAGCCCCCTTTAATGATCCTTAATTTAAAGGATCATTTAACAATACGTCAGAGAAATTTGAAAAGAATATTTCGCTTAAAAATTAGTTTCCTAGTGTAATGTAATTGAAAAATATACACAACAATCAAATTGCCATTTAATTTGTACAGGGGCTTAAAAGATTGAAACTATGGAAGTTTTTATCGGTACTTAACATTAATTTAAACATGCGGTATTAATAATTTCCGGTCTGTTGTTATTTTAACTAAAAAGGCAATTAAATTTTTGAGAAAGCAGTGTCGAGAGCTTTTCTTGAGCTAATATTATTTGAATATTTATCATCGTAAAAGTAATCAACTTAACACGTAAACGTCAGATGGCAATCGGTTATCTTAACTCGCCCCACAGCCACATCCTCTACAATCTAAGCGGACCCTGGTACTTAACAGGGATAACGGATAACGCTAGGAAGAAGAAGAATCCTTAATTTTTGATGAACACTTGTGTAAGTATTTTATTGTGTAAATTTATTTTTTAAGTAATTTATAATATTCTCGTGATAATATATTCGACCTAAAAGCTAATATTAAGAGGTTTTCTCACCAACGCAGTAGGCTAGTCTTTTTGCTGTCATACCATTTTACAATAATGATAACTTTTTAGGGTTCCGTAGTCGTACAAGGAATCCTTATAGTTTCACTCCGCCAGTCCGTCCATCTGTCCGCCTGATATGTGGCCGCCTCTAGGATTTCCATACTATTAAACGTAGAGACATGAAATTTTCTGTGTAGATAGGATATACTAAAAACCCACTAGGGAATTATTTTGAACGAAATCGGACAATAACTTTTGAAGTTATTTAACAAATACCAATATCACGTGTAAAATACGGAACCCTTCTAAAGCGTGTCTAGACTGGCCACTTTTTATACTTTTGTAAAATGTTAAATATCGTCTGTTACGTTTTCACGCCGAAACCGTTGAATCAATTTTGATGAATTTCGGAATATCAACAAACTAGATCTTGGAGATGGACTAAGGCCACTTTTTATCGCAAAAGTTTCACTTGAAATGGTTAATTATGGGTTGAAAGTTGAAGAAAAAAAATTGGAATAAGTTGTGTTTTTATATCGATAACTCCCACGTAAAATATTGTAACCCTAAATTCCCACCTTTACAGTAGAGCGTTACAAACAACTTATTTGTAATATAACAGACACTTTTTAATATATTCATCAGTCATTATTTAATATATAACTGTATACCCAACGTGTTATATAATGACGATTTTATTTCAATTTACATGTTTGTAACACTTTATTGTGAAGTTGGGAATTTAGGGTTACACGATTTTCATGAAATTTTGCGTGCATATTGGCTAGGGTTGAGAATCGGTCAACATCTATTTTTCATACTCCTAAGTGTTAAGGGTGGCCCACGCGAACGGAGTCGCAGCTAGTTTTTTTTTATAAATATTAAAATTCTTTTTTTTTTTTTTTTCAAATAAGTTATCTATAAATTCTTGTGATAAAATGAAGGTCTCAATAAACTATTGAATTGTGGAAAGGTTGGACTGGAATTATCTGGAAAGCTTACCCTCGATATAAGCTTCAAAATCGACAAAAGAGTCGGTATATCGAACCGGGTTCCTTGCCGATTTCAGCCCATGCCGTCCGCAATCCTTTGAGCTGTTGAGGCTTTGTAATGTAAAAAAAATATATATATTTTTTAATCAAAGTATTTTCGCCTCCTTGTCATGGAATTCCGTAAAGCAACGTCCTATTGCACACAGCCTTTCGTTATACACATGTTCTAACACTAAAGTATCCTAGATATCGCTGATAACGGACCAGTGACGTCTTTATAATCTGACTGATAGAGTTATCTGCTTATCGAGGCTGTTATTTTCAATATGGGGATGCGGTTGACTACAATTGTTTTGTAATGTATAAATGAAACGAAGGGAATTTATTTACTCTTTGTAAATGTCGCAAACGGCTACTTAAGAGATAGATAATATTGTAACTCTTTATCGAACGAACTTCTGCACATTGGACAAACCTCCGTGGTTTATAATATGCAATTTAACGATGTCCTGTATTGTATTTTCTTACAAAATTAAATAAAAAATTAAAAAAAAATAAAAAAGTGTAAGAGTAAATTGCAGGGCAAAAGTCCTCGGGACACCGAGGTCCCTGCAAGAAGTTTTGAATAACTCCCAGCGGATTCTCAATTTCTGGCAGGTGCTGGGCTGGATGGAGTAAACGCCCACCAGCCCCCCCCCCCCCTCACGCACAATGTCTACAGTGTCTAAGTGCGGAAAATGGGGTTTTAGTCGGTTGGAGTCCTACATAACCCACCGTCGGCCCGTGTGACGGATGGGTACCCGTACCGGGTTTCCCCACGTAAAAAAAAAAGATTTTGCGGTAATTTTCTTTACGTGGTAATAATGAAGTATGCTACATGCATTGGAGAAAACTTATAGTGTTGAACAATTATATGTATATTTAACATTATCTTCTGTATTTTGTTTGGGGAATTACGCAAAAAATTGCCCCTTGTATGAAAAACTAAACTACTATTCAATTCATTCGCGAATTTAAGCAAAGTAGTTTAGTTTTTCGTGGATGTCATGGATATCCGCAAATAGTATCAAATTGCGGGTAGATTTTACAATATAAGGTGAAATCTCTATATATACAAAAATGAATCCTTATTTCCCTTGGTCAAGAAGACATCATGCGTGAACGGATTTACCGATTTCGCTAATTCTTTTTTGTTGCGTTTTGTTATTTTCAAAAGGTTCTTAAGAAAAGTTGCATTCAAAATTGGAAAAGTAAAGAATACTTAACCACCATATTATATTATTTTTAATGTAACCTTGACGCCTTTGACAAATGGTAAAAAGGAACGGAACGGGGACAGAAAAGGGAACGGGTACTGGAACAACATTATAAGATAATAGAATGTAGTAAATAATAAGATAATAAATAATAAATAAGAAGTAAATAACCCACCGTTAGAGCAGGACAGCGTTTGCCGGGTTCGCTAGTAGTTTATAGATATCGCAGTCGTAAGTGAGGTCAGTTTCACGTTGAAAGTAAGATTTATTGGATTAGAGATCAAGGCCGGATAACTGGGAAATCTCATTTACAGAAAAGGGCTGTGCATTTTAGACCTGCCTCACAGCATAGCTGTGGATCAGACATAGTGAGGTTATTGATTTTAGAATATTATTTTATAGTAAGAACAAACAATATGGTATAATTGCGGTTTTATTTGTACAAACTATAAATATACGACTCGAGGTGGGAATCGAACTCACGACCCCCGGAGCAGAAGGCAGGGTCATTGCCAACTGCGCCAACGGGCCAGCCAAATTTTCGACATTAAGTTTTGTATTTTAAATTAAATTAGGTTTCTAACCTGTATTCTTAGAATCAATAAATGCCTATGAGTATGAGTTATTAGATTTGGTATGGAAATATACTTATCTGAACATTACAAAATAAAAAACATCTGAACATAATACTATCACTTTTGTTTTATTTTCTTTATTGCACAATTAAAAAAAATAAACAATTGTACTACTAGGTGCGCTTAATGCTAAAAGCATTTTCTGCCAGCTCACCTAACCGCGGACGTACAAAAAAACTGCAACAAAAATTTTGGGAAAAAAAACTAAACCTTCTGTTGTTCCAATAAATATAGACGGTGTATTTTAGTACGTTGAATCGTCTAAGTTAATTCTCTTTCTAGGTCATCCGGCCAGACAAGTCGGAAAACTGGACGCTACAGATCAAGTTTCCACAGGAGAGAGACGCCGGCATTTACGAATGCCAAGTGAACACGGAACCGAAGATGTCTTTGGCATTTCAGCTCAATGTCGTCGGTAAGTTTGAACGATAAATTCAGTTTTCAATTTAATGCATGTCTTTATTGGACAAAATACATATTCTTAATTATATATAGGATTGCCCTGACTAGTACACTCGCGAAGCTGTGTATCGGTAGCCAGTCCCCTCCTCTCAGTTTACAATTATTACAAAAGAAAATGTGAGTTGTGTCACCGAATTGATTTTAATTTTTGCTCCCTCGTAGCTTGTGCTTAAATAATGTGCCCCAATACCTGAACGCAGGAGGAATTAATGACCTTCGTTGTTGCGGACAGATGATACAAGAAAAGTGGCATAGCGACGTCTTTGTCCGCGGACGTCGACGGCACAACTAAGTGGGGCTGGCACTAGTGTACATAGTGAGCGAGATAGCTAACTCCTGGGGCGAGTGAATATAGTCTGACTTCATCTCCGGAATCCCCACAATCTCTACAATCTCACGACTAATATCACTCAGTGACCTTAATCGGGCACTACCGTTTTACGTCTCTTCCGAAACACGACGGAGGTCGGATAGTTGAAAAATCTTTGTTAAAATGGATCACCCATCTATCATCCGGCCACCGTAACCGCTTAACTTAACGATCGATTCAAATGCTGGCCATTAATTAAGGTACGACCTCTTCGGCACAAATAAATAAATAAAAAAATATAACCCTACCTGTCTAAAGGTACGATATGTAACAAAATAGGTTGGGACCTTCACAATTTAGATAACGCAGTCTGTCTCGAAAATAAATAAGCCAATATTATGTAGGTATCTTTCTTCTGACACTTATACAATGGTGACCCTTATCAATAGAAAAGTAAAATAGAATATGGCTGGATAAATAAAATATGCCCTTGACCACAGATAACTTTGTACACAGAGACTTATATGGCAATAGGCAAACAGGTACAGAGGCGGACTCTACATAACAGCTCCTTGTTATGGGAGGCCTTCAAATTGTTTGCTAGTTACAAACGTAAAATAAAACTTGAAAGAGCCCTCAGGCTCCCTTATCGACAAATGTGCTCTTAGGGGAATTCTGCTAACTCTTAAACTCCCTCGTTGCCAATTTACATCTTTATACTTCCCGCGGTTTTCAAGATTTCATGATAGTTGAGCTTACGCTTCTATATTACATAGATAGGCAATCAGATACAGAGGTGATCTATATATACATGAACTAAATGAGCATATAACATGCGCAATAATAGTTCAGTGACTCTCCAGAGATCCGAGGCGAACCGGCTGCTTGCTATTTTTTTATTTAGATCAACTAAACACTATGCTAATTACAATATTGTTAGAGTAGCTTCCGGTCGCGCCTGCGCAGTACCGGATATGTCAACTGCGCATGAGCAAGTTATAGCATACTAGGAAATATTTGTGAATGCCCTCGCGAATATTCTACACCCAAACTATGATTGCATTTATCAATACACTAGCGGCGTCACTCGGCTTCACACGGCTATTTACATTATCGAAGTTTATATACGTATCTCTAAATTTTTATGAAAATATTCTAATGTCTTTATTCATCAGGAATAATATAGAATTCCAATAGTGTAATATTTTTTTTATCGGTCCAATAATTTCAGAGTTTATTCATTAGAAACAGTCTGTCAAATCTTTCCTTTTTATAATATTAGTATAGACTAATTTTTGCCTCCTAACTTAAAAGGTTTTTTTTTACACAACGATTCATAAATGATCACGCTCAATGCTCTTTTGTTTTTTCTATTTCAGAATCAGTACTTTTTTCTGAATTAAAGTTACACTGTACTCAGGAATTAAAGATTTATTAATGTTTGAATTTAATAATAGAATACCAATTTCTATACATGTCTATAACCAATTAAATTTGTATATAAATTGCTGTTTTTTACTCAACAAGGGTCTCGTATATTTTCACATTTCAAAAATGATTTAAAAAATTAAATAAATGAGAATGAACTTAACTTTAATCTATATGCATAAACGCGAGAGGTCACCTGGCACGAAATGTCGAAAATCACGGGACGTGCAAAAAATAAAAACATAAAAAAAAGGAAAACAAAAATTAAAATTTGGCCAGGAGGTAGACCATAGTTTATAGACATAGAAAACCGCGTTTCCTTCGACTACACAAACTTTCGACCCTCATTTCATCCCTTTTGAATTCTATTTTTGGAAAAAAAGGAGGCAATGAACATATCATTCCTAAGGTCCAATATATTTCTACACTTAAATTCATCAAAATTGGTTCAGCGGTTTGTATACGTATTAACCTAATTATAAAAAACTTGAAGTCAAAGATGTCGGCTATTAATATTATAATAGCTGTGAACATCTACTACGTAGTTATCTCTAACGTGCGGGTGCCGGGTCCATCGCGTTGCAGAGGAAGGAACCATAGCAGTGCCCGGGACTTGTGACCCAGGTGTAGGAGCGCGCTCTTTATAATGATCACTAACACTCACCTTCACTGCCTTCATATAATAGAAGTATTTCTACGTAATAGAGAATGGCTATTACGATATTAGGAGTGTACATAGTGAGTGTAATTATGGGTTTTGACGTAAACCAACGAAATTGGCCTAATTTCTGAGACCTAATTCTTTGTAAAGAGTTTACACTTATCACTCAAATCTTTAAAGTTGAAGAGAAGAAGAAGAAGAAGAAGAAAATTGGCAAAGGAGTTTACGATAGGACTTGATGAGGGCTCTCGCAAGTTTAGTTTTAAGCGGATAAGATAGTTTTATCTATTTGTAATAGATTCAACATAAGATAATGCTCAGTAATTGATGCAATTTGCCTTTCTTACGTACTAAACTAGATTATACCGTTTGCTCGAGACGGTGTTACGTAAAATGTCGCAATGCGGGGCAAAAGTACGGATAGTGCAGTGAGTGGGGAGGCATTGCCAAATCCAATAAAGTACTTGTAAAATTTACATCTCGTCTCAAAGTCTCAAGTGCTTGCAAACGTTTTTTGAAAGTTCGGAATTTTTTTTGGTTTCACATACTATGATGCCGTAAGCCATACAATTAATAATATATATTTCGTGTCTATCCCATATGTTATTATGAAATTAATACATAAGTGTCGTTGAGTAACCTTAGTTTTCTTTTTTGTTTAAATTTTATTTTAATTATATTTTATTTATTTACGTAATTTCTTAATCTATTTTTACCTGTTATCGAAATTTTCACTGATATTTCACCTATAATAAGATCTCATTAAATCTTCATTTATAGATTAATATCTTTTCTACTTTTCATAGTGGCCAAAAGCGTGTCAAGGCACGCTTATTTAGTAGGGTTCCGCATAATACGCGATAAAGTTTATAAGAAAAGACAAAGGATTGCAAGCGTGTATGGCGTAGTTATTATATATTCTTAAGACAGCTGTCGTTACTTCATTATTGCTAATACTAGATTATATTAGTAAATATAATAGATCAAAGAAAATAGATATTATACAAGAAAAAAATTACAAAACTATTTTCTCCCCATAAATTGCTTCGCACAGCTATTTCCGTCCTTCACAATTTAATAGGGCCATCCATAACCTCCGAAATACGTAACCCATGTTAACTAAAAATAGGATATATGGACGAACGTGTGAATGTGGGCTGAGGCGAATCCGAGGCACACATACGTAAGTCCATCAATGCCTTGTTGCGGCCGAGGCTTGTATAGAACGTTTCTCCAATAATGCGCGGAAATTAAACTAAGTAGTACAATTCAGAAGTTTTATTTGAGACAGTATTTAAAACCAATGACGAAGTTGACGAACAACTAACAACAATAGTTTTTTTACGCGCCAACGTATTTTTTTTCACTAAACAGCTTTCTATGTGCACGCCAGTTCGAAATTTAAATTAAACCTTTGATAAGTCACCTCTTTGGTCGACATGTTGCGGAGTAGAAGAGCGTTCTATTTTTAAATTACACGACAAATATGATTTTATATAGTAATTAATTTGGCCGCTAAACACGACAGATATGGATTTTCATACAACTATTGCCGGCCGCTGCTCGACCAGAACAGCAAGTACGATTTATCTCGAAGAAGGTTGCCAAAAAAATGCTCAAATTTCCAAATATGTGTGAGAGAGAATATTTAACTGCGTAAAAACTTTAACGAATTTTCGAGAGCAGTAGAGTTTCAAATAAAATGACTCTAGAACCTGCTGCACAGCGTATCATGACATTCCCTGGTCATATTACTATACTATACCTGTAATAATTAGAGGTAGCGCTATGCTTGTAGCCGAATTGGGCTGGCGCGTCCGGGTACCAGTACCTCTTTCTCACATGAGACGTAACTTGATGCGAAATAGAGAAAAAAAATTAAATACATTTGCGTACTCAAGGAAATGCTAAAAGTGGCTCAACGCGGCAAGAAATTGTGAGAGCCGTTCAGAAACGAACGCGGCCATTTTGCAGCTGATGTCGTCGCGCTCTAGTTCCTTCACTGGCCAAAGATGAGCTGATTTTAGCGTTTTTTGCACATTTGTCTTTATTTTAAATATATTGGCTGGTATATTCATTTATTTGTTATTTTGAAACATACATAATTATTTCATAAGTGAATCAGCGTGGCAAGAAACTGTTAGAGTCGTTCAGTAATGAGCGCGGCCATTATGCAACTGAAGTAATCGCGGTCTAGTTCGTTCAGTGACCAAAGATGAGCTGATGTTAACATTTTTCGAACATTTGTCTTTATTTTTAATATCTTGGCAGGTTTCTTTATTTACTTCGCATTTGGAAACATACAGCATAATATAATCAACGTGGCAAGAAACTGTTAGAGTCGTTCAGAAATGAACGCGGCCATTTTGCAGCTGAATAGTTCGTTCAATGCCCGATGTCAACTATCTATTCAACATTTGTCTAGGTTTTTATTATATTTGTTGGTTAAATATTATATTAAATTAGTTAACAAATCAGTAAGTTTATAGTAAAGGCAATATTTGAGGAAACAAGGTTTTAACAAGCTATGAGAATGGAAGGTTATGACTTAATAGCTTAACGGTGGAAAGGCTATACTGAACCCCTTAAGGTAAGGGTGGATCTGGTTCAAACTAAGACCCCAATATAGTTATGGTCCCACCCACTCCTAAAACATGATTTACGTTTATATTGGAAGTTTAACGAAAATAAAAAAAATGGTGAAGAGCATGTCATGACACGCCTATGTATATAGAAGGGTTTCGTATCTGATACGCTATAAATGTATTTGTTAAATAACTTTAAAAGCTGTTGTTCGATTTCGTTCAAAATAATTTTCCTGGTGATTAGCTGCCTGCTCGTTTGCTCCTTGTAAAATAAAAAAAATCCAGATTTTGAGGGTGGTGTTGGATCAGATAAGGGGTCTATGGGGAAAGGATAGACCTATAGATTCGTGTAAATGTAAGAATATAACGCGTGGTTATCATGTTTTACAACGGATTAAGTGAATAGCTCCAAGTTTGTAGAGCATCACTTTTACATCATTGGATTCTTTGTTTTGCTCCAATTAGTGTGTATCGGCGTTGAAATTTGTGCAATTAACAACTATATCTTAATCTTATAACGAGGGCCGTCTTAGCTCTAGCTAGTTGGTCTTTGGGCATACACGAACATTGTTCGCGGTAGTATTATTTAGTAAGAAACACAGCACGTAATAAATAAACATTTAAATGTACTTTACAATAAATTTAAATGCTTGTATTGTATTAACGCAGCTTCGAATAAAGTTCTTCTGTTCTATTCTATTCTGTTCTATTCTGTTCTATTCTGTTCTATTCTGTTCTGTTCTGTTCTGTTTTATTCTAATTTATCAGCAGCCTTTTGTGAAATGGAACTCTAATTCCTTTTCTTCTTAACGTAGCAAGCATAGCTAGCACTATATTGTCTTGGCCCAGAACGTACCCACATCGACTGCGGCAGTGGCAGCAATTAGGTCCTCCTGCGTGCAGGTGTTAGGGAACGCAGGGCACTATAAAAGATCGCACATTGTTTTAATAGTAGCACACAAACAGCTTTAGTAATAGTAATTATTATGTTTGTAATGCCGGAGCCAGACTTAGCTTAGCTACATTTGAATGATTATTTCAATGATCATGTAGTGTGATCGGGAACTTTGTGTAGCTGCACAAAGTTTTGTAGCACTTTATAGTCTTTAAGGACAAAAATGTACAAACACTTTGAGCTACGTTTGACTTCGGCATACGACATAAGTCTGGCTTTCGGACTTGTATGACAGCACATAGTACAGCAATCATTATTACATACTTTACTCCCTCACTGTTAAGATAATAAATTTAATTACCTCGTAAGGAGGTGCCTAACTGGGTTAGACCCATCTGTCCCCCCACCTCCAGGTGACGCTGTTGAGGCCAATAGGGTCAACAGCAGTAACTACACAAAAAGAAAGCCTGTGCCATATAAGTATTATGGATCCCGGAAATACAATGAGATTGGCATTTATCGTAGATGTAAATGTCCTGAATATAAAACAGTACATATACAGGCTATCTGCTATATATAATATATAACATTCTCGTGTCACAGTCTTTGTTGCTGAACTCCAGCAAAACGGATTTACCGATTCTTATGAAAATTTGGTAATAAAAAGGTTATGCATATTTGGTAGATCGTAATCTATTTTTAAGCCCCAAAATCATAAGGGTCAATGAGGACAGAGTCGCCGGGTACAGCTAGAGGTGAAATTTTAATAAAATCAATGCCGCATATACATTTTCGTAGATCGTTCACCAATCGCATGGTCGCCTCCTCGGCTGATTGCCGTCTGGAATATTTATTAAATAAATATTGGACCGTTCCATTCGTTGAAATTTGCGGCGCGAACAGTTTAAAGCGGTGTGTTTACGTTATACGGAAAAACAATGCTTCAAACGGAACGTTTTGCTGTAGTTAATTGCTATAGAGTATGCCCGTATTAGGTAAATTAAAGGTCCCTTTGAACGCAATTCTGAGTAAATAAACGCTCTGGTAATGCTTTTACTGCATGCTACTTTCTTAATTTGAATTTCATTAACTTGAAAGTTCATCAGAAAGGACCCTAATATAATATAATAGAACCATTACGAGTGAACTCATAATGGTACAGTACAAGAAGACCGCAGTAAAAGAACTAACTCACGCAAGCGAAGTTTCTACTTACACTCACTATATAGACCTTCCGACGAACAACTGTCGGCGAGGCGCGGCCGCCCCGGGCAACTCCAACAAGCCCGGATTCGAAGAGACGTCAGATGGCAATCGGTCATCTTAACTCGCCCCACAGCCAAATCCTCTGCAATCTAAGCGGACCCTGTTACTTAACCGGGATAACGCTAGGAAGTAGCTGGTACTAGACTACGATAAATCTAGGATGAAGAAGAATTTGTATAATAAATGAGTAAAGAAAATCATGTTTTTTAATACTAATCCCATATTAATATATACTGTTATCTATTTGTTGTATCTGTATTTACCCAGGGGACAAAAGGGTCATGGTCCGGAGCGGAAGATTGGGTAAAGGATGAGCTGGTGCGGCCTCACAAAAATATTAAAAACCATGGCAAAATCCTTTAAATCAACGGCCGTAGTTACGGGTTTTAGGCATAATGGTCGGAATATATGACGATTATACAAATTATTTAAATATATATAAAATATAGTAGAAGATATATAATATGCTATCGCGGGCTTTATTGTAGGATAATATAAGATGAACCTTTCCATAATACATACTGCGCCCGCGACTTAGTTCGCGTAAAATTGGTTTAAATAGATTCAATTTTAGCGTGACGATATAGCCAATAGCCTTCCTCGATAAATGGGCTATCTAGCACTGAAAGAATTTTTCAAATCTGACCAGTAGTTTCTGAGATTATCGCGTTCAAGTAAAGACACAAACGAACTCTTCAGCTTTATATATTCGCATAAATTATATATTAGTATAGGTAATGAGTCTTTAACGTCAGAGACACCTATGTACATATATAGGACTATATGACACACGGACTTCTGTTCCTAAGGTAGACAATTTAATGCCTATGTTAAAGGTAAAAGACAACCTAAGGTCTGTTATAAACAAATATTTTTTAGGAATATATAAATACATGTAGATAATACACCCAGAATCGAGGCGGGAATCGAACCCACAACCCACGGAGCGGAAGGCAGGGTCACTGTGAATTGCGCCAACATCTCACATAAGATCGGCGTGAAGTGGTGGCGGGTTTTGAACCGGAGTACCTTGCGGATTTCAGTCCATACCTTAAATCGTTGAGCTATTGAGGCTCTAGACTAGGCATTAAGGTAATAGACTACTATTAAGGCACTTTTGCCTTAATAATAGTCTATTGTCTTAATAATATTATTAGTCTTTACGTTATTAGCGAACGGTGAAAATGTAGGGAATATGCAATTACTTAAATATCTTTTGATATAGTTGGACCAAGTTGGATGAAACAAAAACTAAACGTTACTTGAAGTTTAGCGTAATGATTCCCAGTTATTAGTTTTTTAATTAAACCAATTCTGCAAACAAAGAGACAAACAGAAAAGAATTTCAAAAATCGTATTTTTACTTTCCATTCTTCTTGTCCTAAAGTTATTATTTTAAAAAAATGTACAGATTAAGTTTTTCTACGTTTCTATTATATGTATAGATAGAAGACCTTCTGGAAAATATTTAATAGGGAATGTTCTTTAGTATTATGGAAACAAATATAAACAAATTTATAACTAAACTAAATAAGAAACACGAAAATACAAACCTTTTTGTTTTTTATATAGATTTTTTATATGCAAAACCCTACAATTTTTTATAAAAGTAAAGTAGCCTATGTTATTCTTTGTAAAATCAGATATCTGCCAGTGAAGGTTTCGTCGAAAGTGGTCCAGCCGTTTTGGAAATTATCAGTAACAATCAAGTAGGCAGAAAAAATGTTTTGTCTTGGGGTTTTGCCATAGGTGTTATAATCATGTACATTCAGTAAAAGAATTTCCTTTCGACCTAACAAACAGTACCTTTATTATTTTATTTACATATAATGTCCGAAGCCCATGAGATAGCTAAAAGACTTGGGAAATTGCAGACAAGATCGGGTAAATATAATATATTATGGAAGGTCTATCTCCCCTTCGGACAGCCATATCTCTCTCAGTCGCTAGTGTATGGACATTTGAGCTTATGTTGGCTTGAGTTTACTCTATGGCCGTGCATTTATCTATGTTTTTGTATAAGTATAAATAGTAATTTATTTTATATAAATTGTTTAGACATTTCTGTATAATTCGCGCCTCCTATGCGGTAGGATTGGGACGTTTCTACAATTTTCTTTTTTTACATTATGGAACATTTTATTTTTGGATGGATTTTAAGATGGTAAAAATAATTCGTTACACTTATTACTCATATTTAAACTAATTTGCTTTACTTATATAAATATTTATATGCCACACTTCTGAATTAATTCAACTTTGGGTTAGTAAAAGAATTAAGAATTGATTACTTTTGTTACTTTTAATAATAGTCCAGTCGTTTTCGGTTTTGTCTGCGGAAAAATTCCTAGTGAGCTGTTTTCTTTTTATACACCTTAATTACAGCATCTTCATGAGTATGTGATAAATCGACATTGATATCGTGCCGGCTAAAAAATTTTGTTATGTTATTTACGGTCAAAGGTCACCAAACCATTTTTACGTGATTTTCAGCTAAACAGTAAGTTTTATCTATCTAAATATATCTACAATTCTTACCTGGACGACTTTATGATAAAGTCAAAAATGTTTTATTAATATATACTTTTGTTGTAATAGCAAATTTCCAACGCTTCACTAGAACATCACTATGTTTCATATAACTTAGGTCACCTCACTATTTTATTGTCTATTTCTCTTTGAATAAATCCCCGTGAACTGGAAGCATGGTTTCTTAACCAACTCTTAATTTTCACAGTTTCTTATTAACTTTACAGTACTTATGAATATCATGTGTAAAATATTTAATATTTTTAAATAATTATTACAACATTTCGTGATAAAACTTTTACTGTTTAGCTGAAAATCACGAAAACCTGATTTTCGTGACCTTTTGGCCATCATAACTTTTTTTAATCCGACACGATATCAATGTCGATTTTTCACATATTAATGAAAATGCCGCATTGAAGATGTATACAAAAAGTTCAGGTGGTGGTTTACGGATGATACCAAGATGGGCTGTCTATTTGGTGCAGTGCAAACAATGTCCCACCACATGTTGTACCGTGTGTGCACTAACACCTTCACACAGGCGGATTTAATGGCTGCAACAGACAGAGCAATTGATGTGGCCATTTTCTGGGCATTTCTGTATAACATCTAATTTTATGAAGTTTGCTATTGAAACGAAATGAAGTATCAATTCCCTTGTGGAATTAGTTGCCTGCTTCGGTATCTCTGAACGGATACGACTTCCATTATTATCTTCTATTAATCCGGCTCGAAGGACCATATTAAAGCCACTGTTAAGTTCTAAATATATATTTATAACTGCACTAACACCCAATCCGTAAATGTGGTTGTTAAATGAATAACAGTAAATTTAACAGGGACCTTCAAGAAAAGAGCATACTCGTTTCTCAAATGCTGGCAACGCATCTGCGGTCCCTCTGGTGTTGCAGTTGTCCATGTGCGTCGCTAGTCACTTGGGTGAGAGCCGGCTGCTCGTTTGCCCCTTATTATATATAAAAAAAACTCATAGTCGTGAGTGTGTAGAGATTGAGGCAGTTTGAGGTATGACGTCAGACGGTCGTCAGTCGTCTTAACTCACCCCAAAGCCACATCCTCTGCAATCATAGTTCTGGAACTAGGCCGGGATAACGCTAGGAAGAATAACCTAGTTTCCCCCTGAGGGTTTTTACTCACAATTTTTTTACACAAAAAGTATTTATATACACTTTTTCGTGTAAAATATTCACGAACCATACCGAGTAAGTTATATGAAGAGGGCGAGCCATGTTTATTTGCTCATATCTAGTAAACAGAGCAGTAAACAAGGCCTGGTTTACCGCGAAGGCGTGCCGAACAGAATTTTTAAGGAAAATAGGTAAATACGCGAGACCCAGCGTTTAATGCGAGTGTAAATAAAGGAGAATTGTTCAGTTTATTTTCTTTGCAAGATACCTACATTTCTCAAAAACGCCTGCAGTGTTTTGGAAGTGTTCACAAAGAAACCGCAAATCGTTAAAATTAAACGTTCTAAAATCAAAGATATGGATCTAGAGCACAATGCTATCACGTCTATTGGCATAACTGTTTTTCTAGTTATATTGGTGCTGAATGCTATAGTAAAATTACGTGTGTAATAATCTTATATTTTATCTATATATAAATACCGGGTAAGTGTGAGTTAGATTCGAGCACTAGGGGTTCCATATCATTATGTTAAACCTGACTAGGTTATTTTAAAATTTGTACATTACATAAGATTTATATTAATTTGCCAAAGTCACGGCATTTTTTTTTTACAAATTTAATGCTTTCGGAATAGTCTCTATATTTGTACTTTAAACTATAGCTTGTTGCCATGCTCGCTTGTTTTAATTCCCTTTGGGAATGTATTAGTATGGGAAATAGGATATAAATAACAATAATTTTGATTGCGTGGACTTAGAGAGTTGGTCTTTTCACAGCTTTAAGGGGCAGCATACCTTAATATTTAGAAATTTAAAAATATAGAGTAGGTCGCATCTTCAGAATACTTCCAACAGATGACGTTCGTACTGAACATTTCAACTGACTGTAAATCGAGCAAGAAAACGTGTTATATAGCAACGGACCCGACAGACGTTTTCTCGCTCGATTTAAAGTCAGATCAAAAAAAAATATCCTATTTCTTTATAACTGCCATTTTTATAACAGCTGGAAAAATGTATGTAATTTGGCAATGTTCCTTAGAAAGTTGTTCACAAAAGACTAAACACTATCGAAATTTTACAAATTCCTTAAATTTAATACGGATGACTGGCGGGATTTAACAAGTCATTAAATATGGCTAAAGTTAATTATTTTCAAACGACATTTAACACGAATATTTGAAGTAAAATGTCATGGCTATTATTCTATTTTTTTAACGCTAACAAACAATTAAAGTTATTATTAACGCCGTGTTTAGTTATTTATTAAATGAAATAAATAATTACGAAGCTCGAGGCTTTTTGCCTCAATTATCAGAGATACAACCCATTTAATTTTTAAATACAACTGAAATTAAATCAATATCACATTAAAAATATCTACTCGTCTAAATTTTGATTGTAAAATGACATAAATATATGTCAGTTATGGAGTGGCGTCGATGGCGTCTAAATAATGTAAATGAAGCGTCGAATGGCGTCGAAATATTGCATTAAATCTAAAATACATTATGAAAATGTCGATAGATAGTGGATTTAATTTGTTTAAAACTATAAAACAGCTGAACATTGTGAGGGCTCACGTAGTTTTTCATAAATTATTTTTTTCATTATATAATTTTTTTGACTGGTAACATTTACAGATATACAGTTAAATTACTGAATTAAAGCACAGATCAATAGGCGTGATAGTCTTTCAGTATAGTGCACGACAAACACAACAAACTGCTCCGGTTGTGGGATAGTGTCAGGGCAAGCTTCGCTGTCCCTAATAACTGTATTTTTTTTTTAACTTCTCTTAACATAAAATATACATAATTACACTTAAAAGAGGTTGTTCTTATGAGGGCAGGGGAGGGATCCGTAGTAATCGAAACGGCAACAATTTATTGTGAAGTTGCGAACGAATTTTAAATTTGAATTACTTTTCGTATGGCGAGTGATACTGGAAATAGAGAACTCGCAAGGATATTGAAGCGAACGTATAGCAAAAATCCTTACACTTCAGAACTACAAAGAAAATTCGAAAGTATCGGAAATTGCTTTCGCATTCACATGTTCTGGGTTCCGTACATTTTGAGGCATAAAAGATTTGAAACAAGCATACGGTCCTCGTGATGGTGAATAGCTTTTAAACCCTTGGATAATAAATGGATATTTTACTGACGAGCTACCCTATAGTCTCCTTCCCCAAAGAGTTCTGGCAATACACTCTCAAATTCAAAAATTAATCGCTGTACGTTAGTCTCGCTAAAACTCAGAAACGGCTACACTATATCGAATTTTGTTAATTTTTGTTTTATTCTCCTATTTTTCGGGAAGATCTAAACCAAAGATACGAATAGTCAAAAGATTATTTTAAAATACCAAACAATGTAGATTTGGTTGCTTCTTTCGTAGTTCAAATAAATGACGTTCGTATAAGGTTATGACTGACGCACTATGTGAAATTATTATTTCATTTAAATTAATAATAAATTGGCTATCTAACACTGAAAGAATTTTACAAATCTGACCAGTAATTCCTAAGATTAGCGCGTTCAAGCTAACGAACAAACTCTTCAGCGTTATGTATTAGTATAGATAAACCAATCGGCCAGTGTCATGTTTTATAAAAAAAGGCATACAGGAGATTGATTAATTGGCTAATAGCAGACGAGCCACTTCGGGCAAGACGACGTCTGCCGGGTCCGTTAGTAATTAATAAAATTAACAAAGAGAACGACATACACTGAGATTAAGAGGTTATTGATATTAATTATAATTAAACAGCAGACAGTCCGACATATGTATGTATACTATTATTGCAAATTGTCTCTTTGTTTCTAGAATAGTGCGATGTCCCTGTTCAATTTGTAGTGTTTATAAATATTGCAAGGGTGTGCGACGGCATGCGGCAATTTACAACATTTGCGGAGTCTGCACGTACGAAATGGCCCTACGGTGAAATCTTTCGTTACTCCCCCGGGAGCAAAGAGTCTGTTGCATAGAGATTGAAATTTGTACGTCCGTATATTCGCGACATGTTATTGATTAAAGTTTTATGTACGTTTACAAACATCCTACTAATGGACGTATGGATGTATGCCTTGACGTTGTTTCACGGAAAAACTACTGAATGGAAGGGTCTCTTCCAAACGTGGATTTTTTTTATTTTTGATTACATATGAATATATATATGATATTTATTGCAAAGATTTCAGTCCATACCTTATACCGTTGGGGTATTGAGGCTCTGAAATAAAATTAAAAAAGATCTGAAAAATATTTGTTAAATGTGAAACGGTCACGACTGCATAAGATAGAGATGAGATGGTCGTAAAGATATCAGTTATCTTAAGATATTTGATGTCACTTTGCGAGTTGTTACTGCACATGTTCATACATTTTGGGGTATAGCTGGCATTAAATAAGCGACAGAAAATTATTCGGACCTATGATTCGATGGCGATTTTTAGCCAGTTGTCTTGATACACTAGTATGTAAGTTTTTCAGTTAGAAAAATATTAAACTAACTTTTCCCTGCTTGTCATAGATCTATGCAAAGTAACGACCCGACCTATGTGCTACACGTGTCAGAAGTTTCCAGAAATACAGCACTAAAAGTAAACTAGTTCGTGAATGATTTTTGATTTAAGTAAAGCTTTCAAAATATTATTAGAGAGTAATTACAAAACCCATAAACTGTGTTAAGCTTTCGTGACTAAATTTAACATTATAACAAAAGGGTAAAGACCGATTTTAATGGACGACCTACCCAGTTCAGTGAACGGAAATGGCATTTGGATTAGCAATTATGAAAATGCTAAGACTGTATAAGGCCATAAGCGTATTCCTGCCATATAAGTGGCAGTCAGTAATTTCTTGTAAACATTTCAACATACTAGAAAGAACTTTATGTATGGGAATAACCGGTATGGGGAATAAACAATATATCCTTGCAATAGTTCCATAGGAGTTTACTATTCTGTATACAGCACTTTTACAAGTTTAATTAGAGGTAGCGCCACGCTTGGAGTCCTTTTGGTCTGCAGCCGAATTGGGCCGGAGCGTCCGGGTGGGTACCAGTACCTCTTTCTTACATAAGATCGGCGTGAAGTGGCGGCAATGCTGTCACGTCAAGTGTTGGTATTGTTGTCGCATTTCGTTCGGTTTGTGAGAGTTTCCGGTGGGTCCCGGGCACTGCTATGGTTTCTTCCTCTGCAACGCGATGGACCCAGCACCCGCACGGTGAATCCATGGAGTGCTAAGAAATTCGTCTCTCTCTCTCCTTCTATTTCGTAATACGCACGAGAGAGTGGTCTCCGTTATTAGTTTGAGATGTCAAATACTATTCAAAATATTGCAACTTTTTCCTGCTTCCCAAAAAGTTTACATTTAAGGGACTATTGTATATTTAAATGTAAATAAATAAAGTTTGAAAAAAAGAATTAATTTGATAGAATCATCTCATGACTTACGTTCTTGCTCTCTGAGGCCCTCAATTTATCCCAATACACTAAGTATTTTCGATACAAAATTCATTTTACACATCCAAACCGATTATTATTCTGTACAGAGTATAAGACAGGCAGATTAAAATAGCTACACTAAATAAAGAAATTTTAACTTTAAATGTTGAAATATTAATTTGGTACAATATTTAACAAGGAAAAGGTAAAATTTGCTTAACCATTATAAGACACACCGTCATTATCTTGTTAAACAGACAAACCCTTATTTACAATGTTGAAAGACAAGATAAAACGAGTTAAAAACCACTCTCGATTTACACCGCCTTTAGAGCCAAAACGAAGACAAAAGCTGACCTCAAACAGCTGACATCTGATTTTAGGATTCCGTAAAATAATTTTCCGTACATCTGTTTGTATTCCATTTAAGTTTTAAAACATTTTTGACTTTTCAAAATTAACTAACCAACTGGTTGGGAAATATAAAAAAAAAACGTTTGAGAAATTATAATACTTAAAAAAAATGGCCAAGAGCGTGTCAAGACACGCTTACTTAGGAGGGTTCCGTATCTGATACGCTATAAACGTGTTTGTTAAATAACTTCAAAAGTTGCTGTCCGATTTCGTTCAAAATAATTTTCCTAATGAGTTTGTAGCATGTTCTATCAACATGGAAAATTTCAAGTCTCTACGTCTAACTGATAATTGCGGATGTATACCTTACAAGTATCCTCGAGGTCAGTCACAAGCCTTATTCTTTGTAGAAATCTGTAAAAAATGAAGGTCTTCTCTTATCAAGAAATAAAATATTAGTGTTTGATTGCGAAGTATAGAAGATAACTCACAAGGCTATTATATAAGCGGTCTCTAAGAGCTCTATTGCACCGAGACGCCATCGCTACGTTGCCAGGTACGTGTTACAGCTAGTAATAGTCGTTGCTACGTTTCTAATTTGGTGACGTCGCCATACCGTCGCCAAGTGAGTTACTTGTCCTAAATTTTAATGTGAATTGTTTGGATATGTAGCGGGCAACGTCGCCATGGCGTCTCGGTGAGATAGGTCTTTAAAAGAAAAAATCTCCATCAGCTTTTATTAGCATACAAAGTATGCGTTTTACTATAGAATTTTATATCTCTCAGGAACAGTACATTGTACTTAATAAAAAGTACCTTATAACCCCTATTGTGTACCTCTAACAATGTGCATAAATAATTCATAAGTATAGATTTACTAGTTAAAACCTAACACATAAACTCATATTTCTAATATCAATTAATCACTGTTAGAACGAAAATAAAATGTTTTTGTCATTATATTTAACATTATTTATTTAAAATGTCTTATAAAAGTGAAAAATTAAACTGTTTATACCTATCTTATAAAGATTGTACAATTTGTTAAAGTGTGTTTGTTTACAGAAAAAGTACGTATTTGCGAATTCGAAGACTTAGAGTGCTTAAATAATTTAAGAGGTCAGTTGATTGAAATTAAAATGTTAACTATCTTTTATATTTGCCCTAATTTCAAAGCAGTTATGTTAATTCTAAAAGTCTTTGTTTATCAAATAACGTGATAAAAGGTTTTTTTTTGAATAATTTTTAATTACATCTCATTCAAATATACACATACTTTTCCAAACTTTGTACGGTACCAAGTTATTTCATTAAAAATTTTTCAGCTCACAAGCCTAAAGGGGGGAAGCTATGTAATCCTGTATGTTATATAGAATGTAGAGATAAAAAATACATGATTACCAGTGACGTCATGCCTCTGCTAGCTGACTTTTTTCCACGGAATGTTACGTAAGATTGTTTTCTTTCAACTACGCGGTAATATCACCATTAGTTACAGCATAACCAATCACAAACGACGCTTTTTCTGCTTAAAACCAAAATCGTGCAGTAATGTTGCAAGGAATTTTATTACTGCACTGATTTTCATTAATGCACTGTTTTTTTATCTCGACATGAATTTACAATACATCTTTAATGTCTCCTATTAAGTTTCATATAAATTGTAAGAATTGGATCAAAAAGATGCTGACCGAAAATAAAAATCGACTGAAAGAAGAAGACTGAAGAAAAAGTCACGAATTCTATACTATTGTTAACTTTGATATATTTTATATTTAGCATGAAAAGTTGAAAAAATGAAAATAAACAGGGTTGATAGAAAATAAGATTACGCACCTTCCTGAAGTGACTATTGAAAGCACTCGTGTTGATTTAGTGCCCTCTCATTCGTCCACCAACATAATACTCGTGTATTAATGACCCACTTTGCGCTTGGTGCAATAATATTCTATTAATATAAGTTACTCTACAGTTTTGCGTTAGCTTAAGAGGGATTAAAATTTTGATGTCTTTATTTCAGAAATAATCGTAATATCCGCGAACTGTCGGCGTTGCAAGTGTATTTCACAAAATCGACTTGCAACTGTTACAACAGAATGCTTTTGATTGATTTCAATTATTTCATAGGTAAGCAAACGTTCAGTATAAAATTTTAAGGCAGAAAGTTTATTTTTTAAGTCTGTTGAATGTTGTAGAAAAAACTTAACAAGTGAAGTAAAGACGTCCGCTTACTTTTTTATTCCGTGTTTTATATAATTACTGTTTTCAGCGACGTACGGAGGTGTCTTTTCCTTGAGCTTCGGCGCCTCAATAATTACGTTATTCGAGATGATGTATTTACTCGCTGCTTTCATATTTAAAAAGCTCAGGAAATCTTTGAAAAAAATAAAATAAATGTTTGCTTCGCTTCAGTGCGATATTTTCTTCAATACAAGCTCTCGTCGCCTTGCTGTTTATTTTAAATCTGATTTACCCTGACTTCCATTTTTCTCTTAATAATTCCCGTCTGATTTTTGTAATACCATATTGGAATTTCAAATTCAATTGGTACGTAGTTCAAATTGGCTTTAGCAAGCTCTTTTGATCAATTAAATAGATCAGATAAATATAAGCTGCCACCGATTCGGGTATAATATTATTTTGGGGTACGGAAAAGCGTGAACAAAACAAGTTATTTTTTTCGGGTCCTTTCAGACAATTTTTCAATCCTAGCGCAAACCGGGGGCTGTTGTCGTTCACGTCGTTCACTAGTACGTGTACCTTCAGAGAGCTGACAGAGTCAAGGTTCTCGTCGTAAACCGGTTTTGTCAGGCAATCCTCCGTGGCCAGCACTGTCAGCAAGTATTGCGACCTCTGCTCTCTGTCCAGGGACTTTGAAGTCAACCTGTTGTATAAAAAAATTGGTTGTCTGTAAAATTTTACGTCATAACGAAGGCCTATCGTTCCTCTCTATCGCATCCGCGTTCGCGCTTGCACGCTTGGCTCAGGCGGAACGTGACAATGAGTCTTGCTTTTACGAGCGTGCAGCCAGCATTGATCGATTTAAATGAGGTAATCAGATTAATTAAAATAAAACAGAAAATCGTAGATGTAGAGTTTTAGGCTAAAACATATTCGGCCTATTCATGCACTTTGCCGAATAGAATTCACGAAAAAGATCATGAAGAAAAGTCATACAAATTACTCAAAAATTCGTATATTTTTTCACCAACCAAGCGTTTTCGTTATATATTATATCCGCTACGGAAAATAACTTGTACTACTGCAACTGATATTACTTTTAAAATTGCAATAATGACATTTATTGCCACACTTCGTATCGAATGGAATATTCGGCGTTTAGGCCGAGAGCGAAGCCGAATATTCGGTAGTCGGCAAAGTAATAATAATAACTTATTATCCTAAAAATGTAAGTTCAATATGGCCTATCATACGACTAAAATGTATTTAAACTTGTTTTTGTGACTAGGTGTAGTTTGTAGGTATTGTGTAAACAAATAAATAATAATAAAAACCTATATTTTTTTACCACAAACTAACAAAGTATACAATATTACATATATTGTATACTTTGCTAATAGTACAGTTTAATTACAACGTCACCACTAAGGCCCCATTTTACCAATTTGTATTCTTATTCGGACCTATTTGTAATTGACTGTGAATTAAATAATTAATTAGTAAACTTATACTTATTGAACGCCTGAAATGGCAAACTGTTGTTTAACTTTATAATTTGAAGACCTATGTATTGTACACAGTTTATGCAATAAGTAATCTATCTATCTTTATTAAAAAAGATACAAGTGTTTGTGGATATCTGGAGCATTTTTATTTTTAAATAAAACAAGGAGCCAACGGGATGGCGGTTCACCTAAGTGACTACCGACGCCCATGGACAACTGCAACACCAAAGGGCTCGCAGATGCGTTGCCGGCCTTTGCATGTTGTACGTATCAAAATCTCGATTCGAGGCATCCCTATTCAGAAGTGTACTCACCTGTGTGTATTCCTATCGAGGTCGAACATCGACTCGTCGTTCCCCCCCAAGATATAGTAGCAGACGGGCAGCACGGGCTCGTCCCCCCGGTCTATCTCGTCTCTCTCTATCACCCCCGGCAGGTAGGCGGCGAAATCTCTCACGTTCTCGGTAACGTTCAAATGTATGTGCTTGTATGGGAACCGCGGCCGGTAGTTGTCCACGTGTTGCACGTAGACGGTCAGATCCAGGTCCGAGCTGAGGGGTGTTGGAAGTCCGAGGTCATAGGCCTCTATTCTTAACTGTTAAAAAACACCAATATATATGTAGCAACTGACGGTACCCTAATTATATCTTTTGATATCTAACGTCTTAATTCTCCTCTCCCAGAATATCATAAAGAGATCTCTTAAATATTCCCACTAACACTCATCTTCACGGCACGTATTATCTTCCTTGCCCAACCATTTAAAGTCTGATCTTATCCTATAGTAATATCCTTCTTTAAGCCTTTATCATAGTGATGGTGGTGAGCGATTTTATTTCTTTGATTATTTTTCATGGTCTTAAGAAACTGGGCGCAGAGTTATAGGGAGATAATAATTAAGACATTAGACATCAAAGGAGATAATTAATGTACCGTCAGCATCTACAAACACATTCTTTAACACAAGGTAAATGACACGTGACGAATCAATATTCATAAAAGTCAATAATTTACTGGCTGTAGTAAAACTACGACATCTTTCGCTTCAATGAGCCAAGCAGCAAACCCTTAGATAATTGACAAGAGGTTGGACTTTATATGAACATGATTAAAACGCAAATAATGTCGAATGGCACGAAGCATAGGTAGACGGGTTATATTATGTAGACGAGTATACATACTTGGGCCAGGTAGTTTCGTTTAATAACAGACAGTCAAAAGAGATTGAGAGACGTGTCTACAACGCCCGTAAGAGCTTCTGGTCGTTAGAGGACTACATGAAAGGCCAACTTCCTATGAGCCTGAAGAGTAAAATTGTCGACATGTGTATTCTGCCTGTCCTAACCTCTGGTTCAAAAACTAAGTCATTATCCGAAGAGCAGACGGCCAAACCCAATGTTTGCCAAAGAGCCGTGGAACGTAGCACAATAGGTGCAAAAACGACTGACCGCCCTGTTTTCCATCACTGGAGTACTGGATGTGGGAAAAAAGTCAGCAAATCTGAAGGTAATAAGTTGTAAAATTGTATCATCACCATCATAACCGATGAGAATGCACTTTTCTGCCTTTTTAGACAATTTAGTTCTCTTTTGTTTAGGAACATGATATACATTATTACTTGCTAAGACCCGCAGCTATGTCCGCGAAATTTTTCTGAATAACTCATACCTTAAATCTTAATCTCTGTTTTTCTTTATAAGCAAAACGATATTTTATTTTCTCTATCTTATTTTTTCCTTTATTTCCTAAGACTCCACGAAATTTTTTTTTTAAATACTTAAATTGGTCAAGCGTCTCTTGAGTGATGGCGTGACCTATAGAAATAAGAATTATTTTTATATTAAATAGGAGAGACGTAAACAAAATTAAATGTGATAAGTTTTGCCGCATATTTATAACTATCTTTAACCCTTGCCTTCGTCCGCGTTGTTTTCTTAAACTTTCATACATATTTCCAACCCCTATCTCCCTATTTTCAAATTTCATTTCGCGACAAAAAGTAGCTTATGTTCAAAGGTCCAAACTATTTCTTTACCGAAATTCATCAAAATTGGTTCAGCGGTTTAGGCGTGAAAGCGTAACAGACAGACTTTCACATTTATCAGTAAGGATTGTTAGCCCCGCGGCTACCTACTTTCTGTCGTTCAATAATAGAATAAGCAAGTATATAATCTGACAGCAAAGTTAACCGAGCCTCTGGTATTTATTTAGAGTTGACTATAGCACGCAAGCCCCTGAACGCTTAAATATTAATTTTTAGAGCGACTTACTTACCAAGACCCTAGTGTTTATTTAAAACCGATAGAGGCTTAAAGCTCTTTTCAGGTTGTAATCCTATTCTATATATATGCTCGAGGAAAGGCACACCAATTCGGAAAGTGGTGGGCGAGGAATGATTAGGCGGGAACGTAGGTGGATATGCTCAACCGTCTCAAAGGAAGATCTTCGGACCGGGCTAGGTTACCGGTAACTAGGAAAGGCACACCAATTCGGAAAGTGGTGGGGAACTAAAAAAAAATATTACGCTGTTATCCCTAAGGTAATTTTTTCTTATAATCATTATTAATGGATCACACCTTCATTGATAACAGTATGATGAATTTCTATTGGTGGTTGTTATGGCGGCAAACAAGGCAAAAAAGTAAAAAAAAATAATTCAATTATAGCGTGATGATGTATAACCTATAGCCTTCCTGGATAAATGAGCTATCTAACACTGAAAGAATTTTTCAAATCTGATCTGAATTTCTTGAGATTAGCGCGATGGAGCAAACGAACTCTTTAGTTCTGTATATTAGTATAGATTGAAAAAAATGTGTTAAAATTTAAGGTCAGAAGACGTACGTATTCTCTGATTCAAAGATTTACCATTCTAGCATTACCTTGGAAATACCTTAATCTAACCCTAAAAATATCCTTGTCACAGCTAGAATTTCGTAAGACAGTAAATTATCGTGTAAGGCCAACACTGTAGATGTCTCACAAAGATTGTGATATTTCATCAATCCAAAATAGCATCTGCGTGACGAAAGCATCAACAATGCTTTTGAGACACTTCCTCTTTTATTATGATCCTACCTCTAAAGTCAATTATGTTAAACCTAATGAACTCTGAAATTATCTTGAAGTTAAAAAAGTTATAATAGAAACTTCATAAGCTTTCTAATATAGACTTTTTAACTTTAGGCGTATTCAAATTATGCGTAATTTTTGACAGATTTTACCCATAGAGGAACCATAAATATCGCGGAGATAAAAGGAACTTTGTGTGCACATAACATAATCCTTTATTTCGGCGACAATTCCATCAAAACCGGATGCGCTCGGAAGATCAATCAAACAAAACAAAAAAACGAGACAAACATTTTAATAATTGTAGATATTGATAACGTATTAAACAGAAGATTGACATCGAAAAAATTACTTCCAATGAGAGAACAGATCTCAATCCTATTTATATGTTAAAATAAATGCAGTTATTCAATTTCATAAAAATTTATATTGCAATAACAATATATATCGTTGGTATTACGCGTCCTGTTAAAATAGGCATTTAGTCTGCAGAGGTGGACGTCGGTAGGCACTTAGGTGCCTGCTGCCTGCTCGTTTTTCCCTTGCAACATAAAAAAAACTTCAGCTTTATCAATTTTTATCCACGTTCCAACAAAAAAAAAAAAACAAAATCAAATATAGAGCAACTCAAACACGACTGACAGAGAAAGTGCTGAAAAACAAGAAAGTCGATAGACATGATGAGTGGCCCTCACGGTCGCGCCGGCTGGAATAATATTTGTTTTTCCGCCACCACTGACTGTCCGAAAATCCAAACATTATATTTGTTGGGACAGCTCACCACCAATAAAGCTAACCGTCCGAAACTATCAATAAACCTGTGGTTTAAGACACAAGCGGTTAACGATTTTATTTTTCAATACATGTAACAGCATTGTGAAAAGACAATACTGTCTATCTTCTATCTAGCGTTATCCACGTTTAGTAAAACATTGTAGTGGATGTGGCAATGAAATTTGAAAGTGGCAAATGTTTGTATGAAATTCGAAGAGAACAACGCGGATGAATTCACGGGTAGAAGCTGGTTATTTTATTTTATTAGGGAAACATACAGCATTTTATATAGTACTTAAAAAACTTAACTTAATATTAAAACACGTCCCAATTAAATTTCCACCAAAATTTATAACAGTGGCAGTATACTGAAATATATAACCCTAACCCATCTATTATTCTGCTAATATTTGTAAACGCGAAAGTTTGTACACATGGCTGTATGGATGTATCTTTGACGCTCTTTAACGGAAAAGCTACTGAATGGATTTTAATTAAACTTTACAATAATATTGTTTATACGTCAGAATAACATATAGGCTATAAATTATAAAGATATTGTGTAAATTGTCCAAAATATAACGATAAATGTCAAGTAAGTAGGAGAAAATTAACTAAACGATGATTATTAAATAAATATAGTTTTAAAATTTTAAATATGCGACTTTTAAATATGGACTTATAGCCCATCGTAAAATTTATTACTCACCTGAACTAAATAATTGTTGAATGTGAGGACCCTCAGTCTGTCAGTGAGTTTTGCACCAGCGATTCCAAAGAGCCATGTCTGGAGGAAGGTTACAACACCGCTGACCACAGCCGCGCCAGCAAACATGCCCGCATATATTTGGGAATATCGTAGAATTTCGTCATGATCTGGCCACGAGAACATCTAAAAATTTTTTCTTTTCGTTACAAATCAACGTTTAGTGTTAGATTTGTTGATCTTCCTTATATATTAATGCGTAAAATAAACCCTTCCTATTTTACAAAATTTGTGCCTTACGGAGAAGTATGAAATTTGGCACAATTTTATTACAATTATGGGCGTGCGAATACTATTATTTTTTTAAATAATATATTTATTATAATAAAAACACACGCACACCAATGTCAGACCATTTTCACACACATGTATACATTTTAGTATATGATAGTATGAAAGCGTAGCCACCAATAAATATATTAATTATGGTGCAGGTCAACTAGTTAAAAGGCTTTTTTTTTGCTTGTAATGCATTACATTAATTTTTAACAATAACCTCATGCAAAAAATTCTTTAAGTAGGAACTGTCATCCAAATGGTAAAGCACTTTCTTGGTCGATTATATGAATAATTAAAATTTAATACATAGTGTTAAATAAGCTTAAAGTATGCAAATCTAAAGACTTGTGGCCGAATTTTAACCAGCCGGCAAAATTTAGCCGAAACGATACATAAATATATAGCTCTGTTTGATTGTGTGCGTAGTTTATGTGTTTTTTTTTTTATGTTACAGGGGGGCATAAGAACAGGCAGTAGGCACCGAAGTGCCTACCGTCGCCCATGGACATCTGCACAACCAGAAGGCCTGTAGATGCGCTGCCGGGATGAGATGTCGTACCGCGAGCGGAGACCCCTTCGTCCGGCCCGTCGCAGGTCCTAGCTTGTTTTTGGCGCAGGTCGGGCTGGACTGCGGCCTGTCCTTGAAGTCGATGTGATTCGCAGCGCTCCTCTTCCGCAGGATCGGCGACAACTTGCGGAACTCGGTCCTCGGCTCCAGCTCGACGCGCGCGGTGCCGGAGGCGGACGTGGTGTCACTGGTGCGGCCGAACAGCGGCGACAGGCGGGGCTTGGCGCCGCTCGTGTTGTCGGAGTCGTCCACGCTCTCCACTGTGATGGTGGTGTCCACGCTGGTGGGCTTGTGCGCCGGCTTCACGACCACGACGCTGCGCTCCGTCTCCGACCGCTGGCTCCCGAAGTTGGGATTCTCGAAGCCGGTCTGGGTGGCGATGTCGTCGCTCGCGGCGGTGAAGGTCTGCGAGGCCCTGTGGGAGGCGCGCGCGGCCGTGCGCTTGCGGCGCTCCAGCTCGGCGTGGATGTCGGTCTGCACGCGCAGGTTGAGGTCGCCGTAGCGGCGCACGATGTAGTTCAGCAGCCAGTGGTACCCTTTCCGCAGACCGGGGTCGATTTTAGGTTTCTTAGATTTGCTATCGGGAGGACGAGCGCAGTACGACTCCACCAGCGTCGGACACCGGCACCTGCGGGCCGCGTATAAATTATCTTTAAATATAAAATGAATCTGCGTTCAATAAATACCAATTCGAAAAGCAAAAAATAATTGGTACTTACATTTGATGTGCTTGACATCTCCAGATTTATTGAAATCGGTGCCGAGTCAAATAGGTGCCCCTTTACATCTCGTGTGTTATACTATAAGTAAAGGTCCCGAGACACGCGCTCTATTTAAAGACATATTGTCGCGCCTAATACCTCTATTAGGTTACGAGTGTTAGGATTATTATAGTTGTGTGATTGACGAAAGGTCATAATTTATACCTGTTCGAGTGCAGGTAGCTTTACCTGATTATTACATATTTATCCATTAGATAGTTTCATAAGCTTCTAGAAGGTAAACCGTTTTACTTTTTTATTTCCAACCACGACCAAACATATTTTAGTTTCTGGTATTCAATTTATACGTTTTTATTTTAACTAAAGATCGCCCGCTAGTCGAAATTTGCCCACAAATCTTTAGATTTGCGTACTATGTACTCGGTCAGCTATATACGAAGTTTCCATCTTCTATTCTCTTTGAGGGGCTTTCTTTAACAGATTTTGCACATAAAGTTGGTACAGTTACTAGATTGCTATGAATAATTTACATTTATATTCGTAAACAACTTTTCGCCTCTTGTCATAAAAAAAATGCACTGAAATAATGCTTCATTTCCTTCAAGGATTATTATTTGAAGTTTTATATTTTAAAAAAAAAAGCAATAATGTTTTGACCGTGATTGTATGTCAAACCCCACGTAACTATACGGATGCGACAATAATTGAAATTTGTGCCCGGAGGCATTCATTGCAAATAACTTTATTCAGCATTTAGCTTCCAATTTTGGAGGAGAGCTTTGTGCAAGGAGTCACCGAGGGTGTCAATGTGATTGTTTTTAAAGAGCAACACTCAGATTGCCTCAGTTTTTATATTATTTGACAGCTTCCCCGATCAGCAGTGTGGAGAAGGCACACCAAGGTGGAAAGTGTTCGGCGAGGAATGAAAGGTGAGAACGTAGGTCGATATGCTCAACCACTGCAAAGGGATATTCAGTCCAGTCTAGAGGGAGTTGCCGAGAGTGGCCGCGTGTTGCCGTCAGATGTTTTTTTTGTGTGGTGCTTACTGTTGGAATGACAGCGTCACCGCGAGAAAAGATTCGTTACAAAAAGTTCGATAGTTATATAGGAGATAGTCGATGATGCACTTACTGTGCGAATGCGATGGGCTGGCCAGAATAAGAATGAATCTCTTCGGCATAGCCTATCCAAGGCCAGAGGACTACGGTTTTATTTACCTTTTAATATAAAAATAATAGTGTTATATGTTGTTTTTTTCCATCCTCTGCAATCTAAGCGGACCTTGGTACTTGACCGGTATAAGGCTTGGTTATATTTTTTTTATTTGTGTCTTACCTAGGAAACTGTCGTCGTTGAGTTCTACAATAGGATTGTTGTTGAAGGTTAGGTATTGTAGCGTAGAACCGACGAGGCCTAGACTTTCCGGTACCGTAACAAATTGGTTTCCGGAAAGGTCGATTTGACGCAGGTTTACCAGCCCTCTAAATGCGTCCAGCGGTATGTTGTCGATGTCTGTTTTAGACAAATCCAGGACCTGTAACAATTGTACAAACATGTTAACCGTATATTTTGATACGTTTGTTACGAGTACGTACCACGATAATTAACTTTGATATGTCGATGCTTCAGTCCTGCTACATGGACGGTGGTCGCAACTGGACTGCCAAACCATATTCCAATGAATATGCAGACATTGTTTCTCATATGAGGCGACTTGGTGGCCTCCGAAAATCAGCGCTGAAAGTGGGAATTGTCCCTATTCCAACAAATAAGCTGAGAGCTTTACCTTTTTGGGTTTCTCACTGAGTACATATGCATACATATAATTTATAAGGGTTTTTTTTTGTGTGTGTTTCTTTTTATTTTTAAATTGGTTATTGACGGTATATCTATGTAGTGTTTTTTTATGCCAAATGAAACTTTCTACTTTCAAGAAATAAAGTTTCTGATTTCCTTTTTTCCTTTGGAGGTACGGAACCTTAATCACCCGACTAAGTTTGCTGTGGACTCTCTCAGCGAAACCTTTGTAAACTCAGTTTTCAAATCGTAAATTTTATCTCCAAATTATTAATTAATAATGACTTAAAAAATAATAATTCCCAAGTCAGAGTCAAAAATTGTTAAATGAAATAATTTTTGACCTTGTCTTACCTCCAACTTGGTAGCGCTCGAAAGAGCGAGTGTATTGTATTGTTAATGAATTGTATATATAATCACTTGTACGGACTTCAGGGACGTACAATCGTTAAACTATAGTAGCTTCCTTATTGCTTGTCTTTATATTATGTATAAAATCTCTAGGAAGAGGAGCTACGTGTTTCCGGCGATCCGAAGTTCGCACATCTCTCTGATGAATTGCACGTTGAGATCAGCGCCTTCACCACTCCCGCTGAAGCGCACGCTCGCATCGCATACGCCCTTGCTGAGCTGAGGAGATTTTTAGTGCCAGTAAGTGTACAGATTTTATTTTATCACTAGCTATAATAAATAATAATAATTATTATATAAATAAAATAAATTGTGGCGATTAATTGGGGGTTATTAAAAAGATCTAAAATAAAGTCAAGGACGGTATATGTCCATCTTCTAAGGATAACTCACAGAAACCATTTTTATTTTTTAAGTATTAAAAAAAACTACTTTCGAAGCTATTTTAAAGAATACCGCATTAATCTTTATCCGTGTGAATACGCTAAATACGTTGTATATTTCATCAAAATTGCGCTTTACAGCATATCATTAAATTGAATATTTCAGAAGATATCAAAGATTTAAAATACGTAGGCCGACGGCGCCGGCGGCGGACGCTCGATGGCGTAAGCGACCAATAGATGGCGCTATAATTTGATATAGAAAAATAAGCCATGGTTTGGACAGGACAACGTCTACCGGATCCGCTAGTAAATAATAATAATGTGATATTCAATTTAGACTTATTTCATTCTACTATGTTGTTTTAAAACTATGGATGTTTGCAATCTGAAATCAAAATATTCCATAAATACTCACGAAAGTTTATGTTGAACAATAGTTAAGTGAAAAGAATTCAGAACCTTTAAGCTAAATATTTCGAAATCGCAAATCCATGGCAGCTATGCGTATGCTTTATATTACATATTCGTGTCAGGCTCAACGAAAATCTGCCGAAAAACTCGTGTAAACGGTCATCTTAACTCGCCCCACAGCCAAATCCTCTGCAATCTAAGCGGACCCTGGTACTTAACCGGGATAACGCTAGGTAGTAGTAGACGAAAATCTATAGATATAGATTTGTGGGCGAATTCCCACCAGCCGACGAACTTAGCAATACTTAAAGCGTCTGCATTATAACGTAAATGTTATTTATTAACGAACGATATACAAATTATCTACAGATTGTATGGGTTCCCATGACTCCGTTTGCTAAAATGTTAATAAAATTGCATCTCTACGCAACTTTAATGTGGCCACTTTGACTCCCATCGAGAGGTTTCGTATATTGAAGTGTTTAATACGCTTAATAGCACATTAATAACGTATGTTAAGACATTGAAATCTTTAATTTAAACGCAATTTGTAACACCTACCTTGACTAACTTTAGACTTTGAAGGGTATATTTATATTTTACATCTATGTTATTAATGAAATTTAAGTGTAATTTCGTAGCGTCAAAAAGTATTTTAATAAATACTTATGTCTAAATTAACACAGAGTGACAAATTAAAATTTCAAAAATAAAACAATTTTTGAAATTTTAGCATGTCACTTTGTATTTTTTTGGCCAATTGTAGTAGAGTTGTGCAATGTGGCTAAATTTTGTATTATGTCCTACTATTCCAAAATTTCGCCCTCAACGCCTTGATGTCCTGAAATCCACAACCGAGCGATTCTCAAGAAACTTTTTACCTCGCACAATTCCCCTGTGGAATCAATTACCAGCTTCTGTATTTCCGAACCGACATTGCTTAGAGACCTTCAAGAAAAGAGCGTACTCATTCCTCAAAGGCCGGCAACGCATCTGTGAGTCTTTTTTTTATGTTACAAGGGGGCAGACGAGCAGGCAGCAGGCACCAAAGTGCCTGCCGGCGCCCATGGATATCTGCACGACCAGAAGGCCAGCAGATGCGCTGCCGGCCCTTAATGACGAGTTTAGGCCACCAAACGAAAGCTAAAACATTTTCATCGAACTGTCTGTTTGTTCCGAGTAATCTCCGAAACGGCTGGACCGATTTGGACAGGACTTTCAGTTGTAAATAGCCGATTGTACAAGAAATAACATAGGTTACTTTGCTTTTATAGGCTAAATAACTAGGGTATAAAAATATAAAAACCCTAAAAACGTAATAAAGTCACTGAATTGACAGGGGCTAAGTAGCGGGTTACAGCTAGTTACACATGTAAACTTTCTTCTTTGATTCACTCTATTTAATGATGAAAGCAGCATTAAAATCCGTTGCGTAGTCTAAAAAATCTAAGAGTATAAGAGAGACAGAGAGAGAGGAGAGAGAGTAGAGAGGGGGGGAGGGAGAGAAAAGAGAGACGAAAGAGAGAGGAGAGTAAGAGAAAGGAGAAAAAGGAGAGAGAGGAACGAGAGGAGCGGCTTTGTTTTATACCATGTATATATATGGTAAAATGTATCATTTTATTTTAATAAATTCATCAATTTCTCGTTGACGTCAGTACAAAATATAATAGTTTATCGCCAAGTTCGAGGAATGAGTTAACCGTTAACACAATTAATAAGAACGTAATTGTGATCTTCATTGATAAATTCATTTAAGTAGTTGACTCATCCGTCAGCGATAAGCTGATGCGAGGAATATCAATGGTTGTTTCAATGCCCATATAGTAGAGAAAGACCCTATGAACAGCCAGACTTACGGTATTTTGTAGGAGCTGAAAGTTTGTCAGCGCATCCTCTTTATGTCGGAGCCAGACATAGCTGAATGTGTTTGTAAATTTTTGTGCTTGAAGACTACAAAGTACTACAAAACTTTGCGCAGCTACGCAAAGTCCCCGGCCACGCTACATTGTCATTGAAATGATCATTCAGATGAAGCCCAATGAGTAAAGGATAACTTGAATCAAAATTCTCTACAAATTCTGATGGCATATTTTTGAATAACATACGGACATAAATATTTTTTTTTTAGAAATATATAATTACATACATATGTATAATACACCCAGACTCGAGGTGGGAATCGAACCCATTCGGCTACAAGTATGGCGGTACCTTTGATTAGAAAGACAGGAGTAAGGGAAAGGGATGGAGTAAAAGGATATAAAGGTAGATGGGGAGGAAAATAAGGATACGGATACTACTGTCACGGACAGTATAGTGGGAGTGACAATAGCAGCTAGGGTGCTCCGGGGTCGCGTACCCGTAATGGAACTGACCAGTTATCGGAAAGGTAAAAGAAGATGCACCCCCTGGGATCGAGCAATTATCGTTGCTTCTTTTTGGGTTCTGAAAATATAGACCCTTACAGCCACAATATAATTTGTCTTTGAAGCGAGAATAAAATGAAGAAGCAACAAATCAATATTCAACTTTACAGTTCAAACCATGTTTATAACGTAAAAAAAAATTTAATATAAAATAAAGAGTACTTAAAAGTACGGGAGAGCGCTTAAAAGTACTGAAGAGTGCTTAAAAGTACTGCAGTATATATCGGGCTATATCTATAGCCAGTGCGTTTTAAACGTATCCCCTTCAATTAACCGCATTTCAAAATAAATGATACAAACAAATTGCTAACGCAAAATGCATCCGGATCCGTTTTTATTTTTGGATTAAAAATTTCTACGAACATTTCCATGCGCTGATGAAACTTGAACTGAAGGTTGCGATCGTCTAGGGTGACCATGCAATTGTATTATAATTATTAAATAATTAATGTTTACTAAAACAAATGTCAATAATTAGGTTATTATTTACCTAATCAATACGACCTAGGAACCTTCAAGAAAAAACATGAGGTACACTCGAATAGTACAGTTATCGCCTGCCTATAAGCCCTTTGTTTTATATAAAAAAAGCTACCCGAAGGAAAACCATCAAAAATTATCAGGCGGGCAGTATGCTTGTCTGTCACTTTCTGTACATTTTATTATTTGATAAGTGCTTTTTTCACAAGCTTTTACGTAACGTAGCCTATTATTCTGTATGGACCAAATCTAGGAAGATACATTAAAATCACTTATATATATATATATACCTAAAAAGCCGTGGGACGTACAAAGGTGAAATTTGGAAAAGAGATAATTAGTAGACATCCGCTGGGAACGAATTTTTCAATAGGGCCAGAAGACCTAGCTCGAACATTACGAACCGACTGTATTCGACGAGTCAACTGTATTTAGGATGAAAATGTTCGTGCTAAGCCTATAGAAGGCAAGTCTTTATCGTTTTACCCTTTTAATCAATGCTAATGCAGCTTACTTTAACACAAAAAGGGTCAACTGTGGGCCCTGCACGAATACTTACATCCTAAATACAGTCGAGCCGTCGACTACAAACGGTTGGAATTGTTCGTGCAAGGGCCTCTAATTAAGGAAGTCTAAGGGCTCTCTCAAGTTGACGCGGACGAAGTCGAGGGAAACAGCTCGTATTTAATAGGGCTCAAATTAGTTAAGACATTCCAACGTATCCCAAAATAAAGGCCACCCCACAATCGATGCACTCGTTTGGCACAGCGCCATATAATATACGCCAACTTGACGAAAACTGTTGTGATAGGGAACATGACATACTTGAAATAGTTCAAGTATCAGCAATAAGTTTAGCCGCGTTATTAAACGTTATAAACTATTGCACCCAGATGCGCCAGACTGACATTGGAAGCGAGAGATAACTTACAACGTCAGCAAAAGCATCGAAGTTTAATTTTAGTGCCCTAACTTAAAAGATGTAGAGCGTATGGCAAAGATTTCTTTAACTCTTAGCGATTTAGGGTTCTCCACATGATAGGCCTAAGATAAGAAGGATATAATAAGGACATACTTTAAGTAGTTTCAATAACTGTAATAAGTTTATCCGCGTTATTAAACTTTATAAACTATTGCAGTCAGATGCGCCAGACTAACATTGGAAGCAAGAGATTACTTACAACGTCAGCAAAAGCATCGAAGTTTAATTTTAGTGCCCTTAACTTAAGAGAGACAAGTAAATCTATAGCCTCAATAGTTCAACGATATAAGGTATGGACTGAAATCTGCAAGTTACCCGGTTCAAACCTTACCGCCGTTGGGTATTGTCGCACCCACTCCTAATACAACCTTTTCAGGAGGGGAAAAAGGGAATATTAGACATACCTAAAAAGTATTCCTAATATTCTTTTAAAAAAAATCGTAAATATTTTTTCCCTTAGTACTTAGCAACTTCGGGACTCAATCTCATCTCTATATCATAGGCCTAAGAAGAGAAGGACATAATGAGACGTGTCTAAATAGTTCAAGTATCAAAAATTAGTTTAGTTGCGTTGTTTAACCTCATAAAGTATTGCACTCAGACGCGGTAGACGTTCGCGGAAGTTAGACATCTGCGTGATCAGGAGGCCAGCAAGCAGATATGTTGCCGGCCTTTAATGAAGAGGTTCGGTCACCGTAATGTCTCAAAAACCGAACGAAACGCGACAACAATACCATCACTTGATGTGACTGCATTGCAGCAACTTCACGCCAATCTTATATGAGAAAGAGGTACTGGTACCCGGACGCACCGGCCCATTTTGGCTGCAGACCAAAAGGACTGCAAGCGTGGCGCTTCCTCTAAATTAGAAAGAAAGGAATAAAAAGATATAAAGGGAGATGGAGAGGAGTGAAAGAACGCGGATACTATTGTCACGGACGATGATGGCAGTGACAATATCAAGGAGTGTTGTCCGGGGCCATGTACCCGTAGTGGATCTGACCAGTTATCGGACAGATAAAAAGGAAGATTCACTTCCTGGATGAGAGGATGGAAGAAGATCGAGAGGAGACGAAACATGACAAAAATGGCAGTATTCAAAGCTAGATGTTGCACGGAAATTCTATATTTTTAAGTATGTAATAAATACTTACATAGCACTTCTAATATGAGGGAATCTTCTAAAGTATAAGCTGGAAACCAAGGGTTGGAGACTCTGCATACAAGCTGCCTTCCACTGTCTTCTCTTCTCACACGCCATGTTAAGACACTCCTGGTCAGCTCTCCGTCTACTTCCACCTTTTGAAAAAAAGAACGGCTTCGTTGATGTAGAGGTTAAACTTCAAGTATTACAAAATACACAACTAACCAAAAGTTGGTTAGTTTTCCACTTGGACTTAGGTGTTTTCAAAATTAACTATACGACATGGACATCGCAGAAGCTGAACCTAGACATCGAATAGTTTTATTGAATGTTTCAGGAGAAAACCTTAAAAAAATATACAAGATACCTGAGTTAAAGACGAGTCCATTCTCTGAGAATTGATGAACCAATCTATATTGGGCGCCGGCTTGGACCCGCGCGTTGTACAAACAAATGACCGCTCGTGGCCGGCCCGCGTCGGCCCACCGCCCGCCACTCGGACGAATTGTGGTTTCACTGGAAATTCACGACTGAAAATGTATACTCTGTAAGAGGTAGGGCATTACGATTTTCGTCCATGTTAATTTCCTATTTTTTATTTTTAAACCCATTTTTTAATATTATCTTTAAAGAAGATTATTATTATCTTTAGAGAAGGTCGTGGCCTAATCAGATCCGCAAGGTATCCGGTTAAAAACCCACCGCTGTTGGAGTATTGTCGCACCCACTCCTAATACAAGCTTTTAATTAAGTTTAGTAGGAGGGGAAAAGGGAATATTCGATATACCTAAAAAGTATTTCTAATATCCTTAAAAAAAACAAAAAGATTTTCATCAAATTTCGTAATTTATTCCAATTTAAAACATAGAATAGCTTTTATATCGATTTTTTACTAAATATGTATATGCAATAGTAAGTAAACATGACATCTTCTGGGCAGGACTACCGAAGTCAGCTAGTACACAATATATGTATGTAGGTTTTCCACTAATTGATTGAAATGATTGAAATTGAAATATATGTGTATGAATGATTAAAAAAACCTTAGTAAACTCAAAGCAACAGTCGGATATACAAAATATGCTTTACTAGGGACCCGCCCCGGCTTCGCACGTGTGCATACATAATATAAATCTCCCTCGAGAAAAACTGTCATCTTGGTGAAGAGCGCAATGTCCGTTTTGTAGTTTAAAAGACCTAAGAATGCAAAAAAAGGATGACACACAAGTACAAGTCTAAATTTTTTAAACGTCAAATATGTTTAAATTACCTAAAAAACTGTCTCTGAAATCCGGTTCAAACTTACAATTATAACTAAGCATAATACTTACCTTAGACTGAGGGAAACGGAAGCATTACGCTCACCCAAAAAGTATATTAAAAAAAAAACAAACACGAACAAAATCAATCGGCGCTTAATTTAAACCAGAAGCACCAAGAAATAAAATGTTCTTAATAAAGTCATTAACTGTTAACACAAAGCTTTAACGGCCCAATGGAGTTTAACACTCATTGCAGCCATCAGTCTTGCCTGTATTTACTTTACCGCATATCTATAAATTGGGCCGTGAACCATCCTTTGATGTCTGCGGTCGGCTTTATGTCACTTGTTTTAGATTTTCATGTAAACTGTTATTTATGTTGCACTTTAATGGACGACTAATCTCGTGATTGTGAAAACAAGCTTTATGGATAAAAATAATGGCCTCGCAGTCCTAAATGTGGCCCGATTCGTTTAATGATGATGAAGAGTTTGGTTTTATTGGTGACAGTCGAGTGTTACTTTGTTGGAATACTTTTTGAGTGTGGCAGATAAATAGGAATCTCTCTCTCCGCGTCGTAGTCCCCATTGTTGGGGGTCGTGAATCCTTCCACTTATACAAGTTTCGTTTTCACGATGTCGCGCCATGTGGTTCTGTTGGTTGCGACGTGGATAGCACTGTGGATAAAGCACCGGCGACACCAATCTTCATGTAATTGCTTCCCACTGAACCGTTTGTGTCGACAAACGACTGGCTTTTGCACAACTAAAGGTTAATTTTCCGCGACAAATAAAAATCATTTTTTGCCGGCAATTGGACGTTTAATTTTTTCGACAGGCAATCTAAGGCATTTACTTGAATTATACACAGACATAGCTCAAAAGTGTTTGTACATTTTTGTCCTTGAAGTCTACAAAGTACTACAAAGCCTTGCGCAGCTACACAAAGTCCCCGGCCTCACTACATGATCATTCAAATGAAGCTATGTCGTCATGCCGGAGCCAGCTCCGGCATTATTTATTTTTATATAAAAATAATATATTATTAAGCATTAGCAATTAGCATTCGTCGGTCTAGAGGTCATAGTTTAATCATTAGATGGCATTTGAGTCGATCGCCAGGCTAAACAGTACTTACCCGGCTGGGTAATAGGTGGGTGATCCATTCTAATGCTGGCTTACAAAACTTCTAGCCTCCTCCGTGTTTCGGAATACATGCACAAGAGTGGGTCCCGATTAGTGTCACTTAATGATATTAGTTGTGAGACTATAAAAAGTATGGGGGTGCCGGTGATGACGTCACACTTAACTCGCCCCAAAGTCAAATCCGTACAAGGATAACCCTTCTCTTTACAATTTTAAATATAGACTAAAACAATTTCATTTTTCATAATAGGTCGTTAATCATTTATAATTACTTTTTGTATATGTATAATATTAGAGGAAGCGCCATGCTTCTAGCCAATTGGGCCGGCGTGTCCGGGTACCAGTACCTCTTTCTCACATGAGATCGGCGTGAAGTGACGGCAATGCCGTCACGTTTAGTGATGGTGTTGTTGTCGCGTTTCGTTCGGTTTGTGAGACTTCCCCGGTGGCCTAAACTCGTCATTAAGGGCCGGCAGCGCATCTGCTGGCCTTCTGGTCGTGCAGATGTCCATGGGCGCTCGCCAAACCGAGTACCTAACGAAAAGCAACAAAACGCTAATATTTTTTATAGAATACTAGACAAGTTTAATTTAAGGCCCGAATTTGCCAATTGGAAAGCTTTGACATTAAGAAATAGATAAGTTGTACTTGAATAGTCTTCCTAAAAACTGGCCAAGAATCAAACCAGCTGTGTGAGAAATGTGAGAATGTGAGAAAAAGAAAAATGTGAGAAAGATATACTGATACTTGGCCTCGCTGGCCCAATTCGGATGCAGAGCAAAAGGAATGCAAGCTTGGCACTACTTCCAATTAGGTAAATAGACAGGAATAAAGAAATTAGGGATGAATTTAAAGGATATGAGGGTAGATGGAAAGGACAAAAAAGGATGGTAAATAGACAGGAATAAAGAAATTAGGGATGAATTTAAAGGATATGAGGGTAGATGGAAAGGAGAAAAAAGGATGGAGATACTATTGTCACCGACGATATAAGGGCAAAAGCAGCTTGGGTAATCAGGAGCCACATACCCGTAGCGGATCTGATATAAAGGAAGATCGAAAATACAACATCTAGCTGAACAGCAATTTATCATTAATTTGCCTAATTAAAATTGTATTTCAACATACAATTTATAACAACGTTAATTAAAACGAAATATTTTAGACTAAACTGTATTTAAGTTTTTGATATTCACATACTTTAGTTTAAATATATTGTTCCACAAACTAATTTCATATTAATACTAAAGTTTACAATAACCACAATTAAGGTTATTGAAATTTTAGCAAGTACTAATTAATTTTGCTATCGGAATTAATTATTTTTTTAAATTTTCTAGAGGTATATATACATATATGTAGGCCGAGGAAGAGGTGGCGAGACGACTGGACGTCTTTGCGGGAAAGAAATGGATTCAATTGGGTCAGGAAAGGAAGGGGTGGTTGGAAAAGGGGCTTATTATTAATTTCGATTGTTTGTTTTAATAATAATAATCAAGGGGTAAGGCGGTAGGGGGAAGGGCCCTTTTTTTACGTGGGGAAACGCGGCACGGGTACCCATCCGCCACAAGGGCCGACGGTGGGTTATGTCGGACTCCAACCGACTAAAACCCTACGGTATTTCCTCCTTACTACTACGCAGCGGAGATATGGGAACGGTAGGGGGAAGGGGGTAAAAAATAAAGAAATAGAGCTTCATTGTTATATATATGACATATTGAAATATAGACATATTGCTACTTAAAAAAATACAATGCCTCAGAGAGGTCATTACCAGGTCAACCGATATTCATAAAAGTCGGTATATATATGTGTAATTAAGTCCAACTTGAGAGATAGGATAGTTTTTATTACAATTAATGCCCCTTTTAACCGACTTCAAAAAACGGGGGAGGTTCTCAATTCGAGTGTATGTTTCTTTTATACATTTTTTTGTGTATGCACGTTACGCGGTTATTCCGCCATTTTCCGCGATTACCGATTTTGATGATTCTTTTTTAGTTGGATAGACCACACTTCAGAGTTGGTCCCGTATAAATTTTATCAAAATCAGCAGAGCAATATTTGAGAAATTATGCGTTTATTCCGCCATTTATGATCCGATTTTGATGATTCTTTTAAAAATTTGTCTTTCAGATTGTTCCTAAATCACGCAGTGACACCAAAGCGTGGTCTGCTAATACCGTATATAAGGTTTTTTTAAATATTACAAAGGGTAAACGAGCAGGCGGCTAATCGCCTAAGTGACTACCGATACCCATGGACATCTGCACCACCAGAAGGCTAACGGGTGCGTAGCTGGCCTTTAAAGAGAGGTTTGGGTTACCGGGAACTCTCACAAACCGAACGAAACGCGACAACAATACCATCACTTGACGTGACAGCATTGCTGTCTCTTCACGCCGATTTTATGTAAAAATTAGTTTCTGGGATGGCCCGATTCAATTCGGCTGTAGACCAAAAAAACTGCAAGATTTTCAGTATTTGTACTGCGGTCGTCGTCATCCGTACAGCGCCATCTAGTTTACCTCGGTGTAACCTTTTCCACTCGACATCATTGCCATCTCGATATGTAACGGCAGCTACAATATGATAATGACATTTTCTTACCTTGTAACACCAAATTGCACGCTCATGGCACATCCAAAGGTTGCAATAGCAACACCGAGCGGTATTAAGAAACTGGCTGGGCCTAGTACGCGCGCCCCGAACACGACCGCCACAGCTGGTACAGAAACCATCTCTGAGTAGCTTAACACAGTCATGTATGCTACGTTCATGAAAACATAGAGTGCGGTGATGAGGGGCACAGCGATGGATATACTTAGAGGTACATTTCTGTAAACATGAACAAAGAAGATATAGCAATCCAGTTATTTTATTAATAAAAATAAAACAATTTTCAAAGGGCAACCTACGTTCCCTTGTCTTTCTTTCAAACATAGTAAAGGTTGAGTTCTTTGTTATTAAAAGTAAAGGCTTCTTAAGGCACGTAGGTTTGATATAAGAAAAAATGTTAAAACTTGCTACACTGTTACCAATTCGACGCCACGCAACGTTCGAGCACGTACAGCCTGTATATGTTCAAGTTTTTATATTGCGTTCAGTCTAAAAATGCACGCCCCTCCAATAAATTAGCAACGCTTGCTTGTGTGTGAGTAGCGATTTTATTTTAAACTTAATCACGCACTGCAAAGTCAACTAATCTCCAGTGACGTTGACGAGCTTGCGTGCATTGCGTCTACACACTATATTGCATGGAGAGTTGAATACTTTGTTTTTGGAGGGATGTGCATTTGTAGACTGAACGCACTATATCTGTCGTTTTTTAAATATTTTGGTTTCTGGCAGACCTGTTTTTCAAAAAATGTTCAACGTTGGTTAATTATTCAGTTAAATACTTACATGCCCGGATTTATAATTTCTTCTGTGACAACTGTAACACTGTTTCAAAGGCCGGCAACGCATCTGCGATCCCCCTGGTGTTGCAGTTGTCCATGTGCGTCGGTAGTCACTTAGATGAACCGCCTGCTCGTTTGTCCCTTGTTATATATATTAAAAAAAACCTAGCGTTACCCCGGTCCAGGTATTATGATATTCCTTTTCTTCCTAGCATTATCCTGGTCCAGGTATTATGATATTCTTTTTCTATCTAGCGTTATCCCGATCCAGTATCAGGGTCCGCTAAAATTGCAGAGGATGTGACTGTGGGGCGAGTTAAGATAACTGATCTTCCCTGGAACCTCACAATCTCTAGAATCTCACGCCTAATATTGGTCAGTGACATTAATCTGGACCCACTGTTTTACGCGCCTTTCGCAATGCTGAGGAGGGAACCGACATTGGGAAACCTGCGTTAGAATGGGTTACACATCTATGACCCGGCCGCGGTAAGAACTGCTTAACTTACCGATCGACTCAAATGCTGGCCAATGATTACGCTACTGCACTCACTAATCTATTTTAAACTCATAAATCAACGTTGAATGTATTACAGGATACGGGCAAGTACTGCTTCGGAGTTGACGACACGTTGCGCGCTTTGGAACTTGGTGCGGTCGAAACGCTCATCTGCTGGGAGAACCTCGACATACAGCGGTGAGTCTTTAACACAATTTTTTTTGGCTGCCATCTTCTTAGCGTTACATTGGCAAGTACTATATTGTCTTGGAGCAGAATGTAGCCACATTAATTTCCCTATCGGAGGTAACCATTATGTCCCCTGTGGGAAGGCACATAAAGGTGGAAGGTATTCGGCGAGGAATGAAAGGTGGGAGCGAAGGTCGATATGCTCAACCACCGCAAAGGAAGATCTACGTGTCCGGGCTAGTTGGAGTTGCCCGGGGCGGCAGTTGTTCGTCGGAAGGTCTATATATAGTGATCGTAAGTAGAAACTTCGCTAGCGTGAGTTGGTTTGTATGAAGATGAAAAAAGTATTAATTTCTTTTTAATTTTAATTTTTTAAAGTACTAGTAAAATACCATGGTCGTAGTTTAATCAGTGGTCGGCATTTGAGTTGATCGCTAGGTTAAGTAGCTTTTAACACGGGACACGCTGACCCATTTTGTCTCTGGTTTTCAAATATCGAACCTCTTCCTTGTTTAGAAAGGCACGTAAAACAGAGTATGTACAGTAGTGATGGTAGACGTGGGATTAAAGAGATTGTGAGGGTTACGGGGATGACGTCAGATGAAGTCACTTCTTTCCTTCACTTGCCCAAAGACACTTTCTCTGCAATCTAAAGCGGACCCTGATACAAGACCGGCATAATGCTAAGAAGAAAAAAGATACCAACAAAACATCTTGGAAAGAAATTTTCAACATATTTTTTAAATCTCCTTTTAAAAATTTACGCTAAAAACCTTGGTGAATTATTCAATTTTTTTTATTTTTTTTTTATTATATTTTATTTGAGAAAAAAACACTACAAAATAATCACAAAGTTAATGATAATTCATATTACTAATCACTTTACTAGCAAAGTTTCCACTTATAACTATGTTATACAAGAAAGAGCAGAATTATTGAAAAAATGAAACAAATACAAACTTAAAAAGGTAAACTAGACATCATTTTTTTGAATACCGTATAGGAACATGTAAATAGGTCAATATGAGAGAACTTGCCATTAGAATGTTTAGAAAGTCTAAAAAACAGAGGATTTTTGGGCGTAATTCGTTCTTAAATAGGGAATTGTAAATAACAGAGAGACGAATTTCTCAGCACTCCATGGATTCACATATTACAATTACGTGTTCGTAACTTTGGACATCTGAACGTTAAACTATTTAAAAATATATGGACAATGGCCAAAAGACTTCCAGCAAATTGACTGTGCATAAGTAAGATCTCACTACCATCAATATATTAAAACGTCTAGAAACCGTGACGATTATGACAGTACAAGACCGCTCTACCAAGAGTGCACGGAAGAAAACGAATTATGCTATAATATTATCCCCGGTCCATAATGGTTCACTGATTGGGCGTTAATGGCTTAAACATAAAAGATCCCGTTCCACGATGGTTATACGCTGTCGCGGGCTTTTTTGTAGAACTATTTAAGATAAACATTTCTTTCATCACATACGTGTAACTCTTAACGGTTTTTGGGGCGCACGCCAGAATAACTCGCACATAGCGGAACTTTCTCCTACTTACTTGCCATTTATCGCTATATTTTGGACAATTCACCCAATATCTTTATAATTTATAGCCTATGTGTTATTATGACGTATAAACTATATTATTGTTTTGTTTTGTTTATTAAAAGCCATTCAGTAGGTTTTCCGTCAATCATACATCCATATGTGTACAAACTTTCGCGTTTATAACATTAGTAAGAAGTAGGATGCATAACTAGACCCGACAGACGTTGGGTTGCCCGAATTTTGGCTCGTCTGCTATTAGCCGATTTAACAAAGTTTCTATCCACATTTGTTGTAATATACAAGAATGAAATTTTGTGGTCATGTAATGTTATCTTTCAGAATTTACTGCAGAATGTCCTTTATGTTTTTTCCTTAAACGTGAATCTGGCGGAATGTTTTGTGAAATAATAATTTTACATAGTACGGCAGTCAAAATGTCTAGTATGTCATTCATTTGAACTAGCGCCTAAAAGGGCAGTTTTTAGAATTTTGTAATAATCTTTAAGCTTTTCCTTTATTTCTTTCCTTTAAAAGCCTACCCTAAATTAAAAGGAATTAAACAAAATTAACAAAATATAAATCCGTCCAGCGGTTTTTCAGTTAGAGGGAGACTAACTTAGTGTAGTAGAAAGTGTGCGTCAATAAAAATTTTTGACTTTGGCCAAGGTGGGCCACCCTGCTCACTTACTTCGTGCCAGTAGGTGCCGTTATAGAGCAGGGCCACGCAGGTGCAAATCGTAGTGGCCCCAGTCGAGCAGCAACGAGGTCACAGATCTAAATATCAAGCCGGATTCTTTCCACAACACATAATATTGTCAACTAACACAAGGATGCAATGTCGTCACGATCAGACATAGAGAGTACAATTCAGGACCAAAAATATCTTCTATTAAATAGAAAAATATATAGTCACATTTTTCTTATGCCGGAGACAGACTAGCTTCATTTTCATGATAATTTGGATGATCATGTATAATGTACCTAGAATTAATTTATAATTATGAAACGCTCAAACTAATCAAAATACCTTGAATTTATATTTCTTTCTACAAATAAAAGGTGCTGGTGCGGTGCTGTGCAGGTTTATCGCCGCAATTCCTTTTCCTCGCGTCAAAGGCCAAATATCATATATGTCCGACCATTGTCCACCTAAGTATTTACACCGACGACCACTATTTTATTTATATATGTATATTTTTGAATATTATTGTAAGTTGTTATAATATTAAAATCCGTGGATTTCTAAGTAATTCGTCTCTCCCAGGTATAAAAGGTAACAAAGGAAACGAACAACTGATCGAATTACGCCCACTTGATCCGAAATATGTAAAATTTCATGATTTATGACAAATAACATATTATAAATTAATAATAACTGAGATCGCCGAAATTTGGTCTCAATTTATAGAATTTCATGCATGTCATGGATTTCCGCAAAGTAAAGCCTGATTCTATCAGTTATCATATGTTTGTTTAACACTACAAACAAAATTTTAATTATTTATTTTACAACATTGTTATATTTGACAAATTGATATACATACGGTCGCCATGATATGGCTCTTTGACATCATTTTATAGTAAAATATATACACGTGTGTGTAAATAGTCTGGCATTGGTGTGCCACCACCGGTGTGTGTTTTATTTTAAAAATTTGACATATTTCTAATGCATATTTTATAACAAATATTAGCATTCCTCCACCGGAATCTTAGAACCTACTCATGCTTGTTTGAGCGCAGTTTTTTTCCTGCAACGGAACCGATAGCTTCAAGAGTAGACATACGTATGCCAACGCCACGGATCTTCTACTTCTTCATAGCGTCATCCCGGTCTAGTACCAGGGTCCGCTTAGATTGCAGAGGATATGGCTGTGGGGCGAGTTAAGATGACCGACTGCCATCAAGTGTCATCCTCGAAACCCCCACGATCTCTGCAACCTCACGACTAATACCACAAAGTGACATTAATCGGGTCCCACTGTTTTACGTGCCTTCCGAACACTAAGACGGTCGGATATCAAATATAAACCAGTGCTAGAATGGGTCACCTATCTATCAACCGGTCACAGCAAGAGCTGCTTAAAGTAGCGATCGATTAAAATGTCGACCGCCGATTAAGCCGCGACATCCTCAGACTGCAACTACGAACACCACGAGTATTTCTACCTAATTCTCCTTCACCAAAAAGCGTTTTGTTACTTCTCAACGCTAGTACGTATTATCAAGCGAGTAGCATCTTTGTCTATGGTTTTTGGTACGATGGAGGTATGTACATATTTACCCAATTGGGCGGCTCCACATTGAGAAAGACTTATTGTTCTAGCAGAAACAGAATTGTTGTAGTTGTTGAGGTAAACTTATTTGTTACTAGCGGACCCGGCAGACGCTGTCCTGCCCGAAAGTTGGGTTACTTACTACATTCTATTAGTCCCCGTTTACGTTTCGTTTCCTTTCGCCGTTCCCGTTCCCGGGAATAATGGTTCACTACTTTGCTATTAATCGCTTAAACATGAAAGATACATATATGCTGTCGCGGGCTTTTTTGTAGAACTATTTAAGATAAACATTACCTTCATATACTATATACGTGTAACTCTAAAGGCTTTTGCAGTACACTCCAAAATAGCCCTCAGACGGCAGAATTTCTTACCACTTACTGGACATCTATTTTGGACAATTCATAGGTGTCCCGATGAGTTTCGTTAAATTGCTGCATTTATCGATTATCTAATTCCCAACTTGGTATTGGAACTAACTGTGATTTTCCTCTTTGTTGGTCTAAATATGGCCAATATTATTGCATTCACGTTTCCAAGATTTATCCAAGTTTAGTATGCAATTGAAGTTCCACAGTTGCAAGTCTTCCTGTGTGTCAAAATGGACGTTGTTATGCAACAACGTGTATGCACAAACGAGTCATTGTTGTCCATGGACTCCTTAAAAATACTGACCCGTGTTGAATTATGACTTTTTGATGCTGTAATCAATCCACACTTTTTAAAAACAGCCTTATCTTTAAGTTGTTAGGAAACATATCTTTTGGTACATGGTCATGACCTAAAGACTTCAAAAACTTCACTTTGAAAAAGCATGTGCGCTTAATAGACCAAACTATTGAAGTAAAACTTGTTTAACTCCATTTATATGTATGTATATGTCGCGAGCAGAAAGCTTAATAAGCCGTTTAATTAACCGCCTAATCGATGAAGTGGATATACAGTTGATATACATTAGATATATATTCGACTTATCGACTTAAACCGAAATTTAGTCATGTAAACTATCGTTGGCCTCGCCCGATCACACTTTTCGTAACGTGCTTAGCATGCATTTGCCAGCTTTCTCCTCAAGTCACGCTTGACTTCAATAAAGTTTTATTTTAAAAATATATATATATCGTACATTTTTATGTCTTCAAATGTGGTGTGAGTGACATATTGAGTTCGAATATCAAATCCAGTGCTGCAATTCAGCTGCGGAGATCAGTCTTAATAATCCCTCGGGGAACTATAACAAAGTAGTTATATAATAACCGACAAAATCAGCTCTCGTTATAGCGATTACGTAAGCTGGTCCGAGCGACGATGCATCACTTTTTGTTTACAGTCCAAACTGGTCTGCGCAGAACCGGTCCCAGCGAGCGCGGATGTCCGCCAAAATCACAAAAAAGAAGCTAAAATCATCTAATGAATAAAGAATGAAGCTAAAAAATTATATTATATTAATAAATATTTCTTTACTTTATATTAATTTTAATATTATTTTCAATATATCTAAATCAATAATAATCTACATAATAGTAATCTACATTATTTTTAAATTACTGCTAGCTTTGTACTTGCAACCTACTCCAAGCCAAAGTCGTCATTGATAAAGTAAAAGATTTATGATGCCGGAGCCAGACAAAGCTCAAGTGGTCGTACATTTTAGTCCTTGAAGACTACGAAGTTTTTATTTTTTTTTTTATTTAAAATTCTACAAAAGTTTGCGCAACTACACTAAGTCCCCAGCCACACTACATAATCGTTGAAATGACCATTCAATGAAGCTATATCAGGCTCCGGCATGACAGACTGACAAAAAATAAAATCTAGATTCAATTTTGACTTCTGGCAATGTAATTTTAACATATCGGAAGTACCGCCATATTGTTTCTTTAATCAAACTTTTATCTATGACTTAAGCGTCAAGCAATCCGTCAACCGGTAAACGCTGTTGTTTCGGTAATTGTGTGTGTGTGACGATATTTTAATTTGGTGTAAAATAAATTCTTATGAATATTAGTTTATAGTTATTTAAGTACAGAAATGGCTGAAAAATTTGATAAAAATGGATACGAAAGAGGTGATTTTAAAAGAAATTCTACACATGAAGAACAAGAGCCAGAACCTGAACAAGATGGCGAAGAGGGAACGAAAATTAATGAAAAAGCCGGTGAATACATGCGAGAATTGCTGAGCGAGAAAATAAAACTAAACAATTCTAAGTTTCCAATATCTTCCAGACTTATTGACCAAGGTAACACTAAAATCCCATCACTCCTCTATCGTTTCGTAATTATTATTGGAAAAAAGTGCTTACTTTTCTAAAAAAAAAAAAAAACCAATTGTATGAAAATGATTCTTCGTACTTTCATTGTTGAGTAAGAATAATTTAATAACTATATAAATTGACTAAATTTATCGAAGTAGGTGAATGACCTTTTCATGTATACAGCCTACGCTTTGCTGCACAAATAACGGTACAAAAATGTTTAACACTCCCAAATATTGACGCAATTATAAATGTCAGCATTACAATATTTGATGTAGGCTTAATGTCCAAACAATTTTCAAGCATTTCTACAATTTATCGGTCCTCTAATATCATTTAATGGTAGATGTAATCAAAATTAACCATGCAGATAACTCAATATTTTTCTTCTAGAGGTAACTAAGATACAAGCATCGGGCAGGGTACCGCCTAAAGACTTCAAATATCTGGATGTCTACAGAGAGAAGCCTGTTAAAGTTGTAGTCAAAGTACTTGTCCCAGTTCAAGAACATCCTAAGGTAAATGTTCAAAATGTTAGGTGTCATGTTTTTAAAATGCTCTTAGTCGTATGTATATAAAAATCAAGTTGTTCTTTAGTGTTATAATAATTGAAATCCACTGGAACATTTAAAATTCTAATTGTTTGGTTTCATTCTCCTTATTTCATGAAAATTTTAAAAAAAGGTAAACAAAGCAATACACAATCACCAGTTGGAGGTTCTTTCACAAGGAGTTGGAAACTGCCAAGCACATCCTCTGTGACTGTTCAACTCTATTCCTCAAGCGCTACAACAAACCCTGACCCCAGGAGTTAGGGCGCTCAAACCTCAAGCCTGGTCTGGTCTTAAGCATGAGCTATGAGCTGAGGCAATTACAATAGATCTTACTGGTCGTAGTAATGATAGTGTCTTGGTCCGCCTGAATAAAAAAATGCAAAAGTCAAATTTTTTAACATTACTAAAATGCAGTTTCAGTCTTGTAGAATCTTTAAATAGATGATGTTTTTTCTATCCTTGTTACTGATGTGTCTTGAAAATCATTAAGTACTAATTGGTACTTGCATGATGATATATAATGTATCCTTTATTCTTAAAGCCTTGAGCTTTATATATTAATATAGATTTCATAAGACATTCGCCCAGTGTCACGTTTTATAGAATTAAGGAGAATAATTAATTGGCTAATAGACTAGATAAAATACAAGCAAGTCAATGTCTGATGAGTCAGATAAATATGATATAATGGAAAAGATGTAAATTGGGGTAAGCGTCTAAAGGGACGGCCTTTGCCTAGATATTGCAAGCTAATTAAAAAAAAATAGTTGACAAAGAGTACTTTAATAAATGATTTTCTCCTAATTGTCTGGAGTAATACTCTAACTTTCACCTAAAATCTGAAAAATAAAAAAATTTAAACAAGTTATTTTTGAATGAAAAGATAGATTAGTTAGTTTAATTTAGGCTCGGTCCCAATTTGCATCGCAACAATTTAAGGCTCAATCCACCTAACTTTACAACACTTTTAATAGGAATTTAAATATTTATCCCCTGAACACTTATAAGTGTAAAAATGTTCTTTAACAATAGCTATTTACTCTAACTTACAAGAATGTTGCTTCTCAGAAATTTCATTTAAAAGGCTACATACACACAAACACATGCATACACACACACACTCTCACACACAAACATAAACACATGCACATACAAACTATCTGATTATGTACTTACCATGGAAGAGCGAGACTCTCTAGCACAGGTACCTATGTACTTAAAAGAGGGCCTCATACCCATAAAATGTAAATAAGTTTTAAGTTTAAGGAATAAAGAATATTTGTATTTGTAAAATATATTGAAAATTACAGACAACTATATTGATGATTAACTTCCAGGTGAACTTTGTGGGCAAGTTGTTGGGGCCTAAGGGTAACACAATGAAGCAGTTTCAAGAGGAGACAATGTGCAAAATGGCTGTACTCGGCAGGGGATCTATGAGAGACAGGTTTGTGGCATTTTTTATCTCCCTATACTGTAAATGTCGACCTTATGAGCAGCAGTATTTATATTAATAGTTATTATACAAAACAGCTTTAGCAACTTCAACTACTTTCATGAGAAAATACTCTAAACATGTTTGCAATCAGTCAAGCAAACCAAATATATGATCAATGTGAGTTTTAAAAGCCTATAATTGGAATATTTCATGTGTTAAAATAAAAGATTCCCAAATTTCTTTAAGATGCACATTTAAGATAATAAAAATGAAGAGTCCACAAGATGCTATATTTCAAAATTGTACAAATAAAAAATATGTAAGTTGCTTGTAATGACGTGCAGAAGACAAAAAGAAGGCGGCTATTGCGTTCTTCAATTGTCGTCCACTACTGCCCCTGTTGAGATCCCTCGGTGGCCAACGGGATTGGTCTGCAGTGCATGTATGCGCAAAAACTAGTGATGTTTTTAAATCATAAAGAATGTAAGAACAAAAAAATGTTCCAACTGTAAATGGAACCCCACTCTCTACAATATTTACTGCATTTTAACATAAGATTATGCCTATACTTTAAAATACAACGAATTCTGCATTATTAAATCTCAATCCTTTTGCAGACGAAAAGAAGAAGCATTAAGAAACTCACTGGACCCAAAGTACGCACATCTTTCTGATGAACTTCATGTAGAAATATCAGCTTTGGCACCTCCTGCTGAGGCCCACGCACGTATCGCCTATGCGTTGGCTGAAGTGAAGAAGTACCTTATACCAGACACCAATGACATGGTCCGACAGACACAGATGCGCGACATAATGGAGAGAGGTAAGATAAAATAATTATTGCATAAACTTGGCCATTATCATTATTCCATCTTCATGGATCACCTAAATAGTTAAAAGGATGGGTGGGCTTCCATGCCTAATTATCAACCCATTAATAAATAATGGTTTTATACAGTACCAAGCAACAATAAGTAACACAAATTAAAAACAGGAACACCTATTTAAGTTTCTTTCATTTTGTTATATCACAAAAATCCTGCCCAATTATACTCTTCACCTACCCCTCATCACCAACATTTACAAACCTGTCATCAAGAGCACCCACTGTGTCTGTCTTGCAAAAAGAGTACTAGATGTAGATAGTGGTGTCATGATGGGCAGCAAAATATTATATTATCATGCTATAAATCACTTTAAAAAACATGTTAAATAAATACAAGAAATTAATTATTATTCATAATACACACAAGCCCATGTGATTTCCAACTAGCACTCCCCAAATTGACATAAATACATACAGAGTAAAACTTATGTTACATAAATGTCATTAACACCACACAGTGAATAATACACTAGCAGGGCTTATAAATAACAATAAATTAAAACTCTCTTATGACTGAAAATTTGTACCAAATTTGGCTCATTTAATAATGATGGAGATTATAAATGCTTTAAAATACAGTGTAATAAAGAAATAAGTTAAAATTTGCTATACAAAGGTAAACATGAACACAATTGACTGAATATACCTGACCATCCATTCAGCAATATGATCATTGTGTCATGTCTTGAATACACCATATATCTTTACAACTAACAACATAGATTACTTTGTCAAACACACCGCTAAGACAACACTTCAATTTTAAACATAAACAATTAAACTGAAGGGCGAATTTGTCCGCCAGATATGGGGATGGTGAAGCAGCCCCTACTAGAAACACCCCTGGGTAAGAATATCGTGTACAGTGCTTGCACGATCACAAAACGCTCCTTCTCCTTCCAGAACCCAGTTCTTAGCACAGGTGCATCCTTCATTTTACTTCTGGGGTTACAAATAAGGGGGATTTACTTATTATTCTTATTAATTGCAAATTAAGAACAATACTATCTTTTTATTGTGAACAAATTAAGAACAATACTATCTTTTTATAATGAACAAATTAAGAACAATACTATCTTTTTATTGTGAACAAATTAAAAATAATACTATCTTTAATGATAAAAATTCATCAAATTTACATACACCAATTCATTCGTTTCACATTCATAAGTATGTATTTGTCTATAACAGGCGCCTGTTACATATAACATAGGCATTAAGTTGTCTACCTAAGGCGCAGACGTCCGCGTGTCATACAGTACTGTATCTATTTATTATTTATTTATTTAAATACATATGATACTAATACATCTTTAAAATATTTGTAAAGCAGTGTGACGCCATAAAATGGTAGCTACTCAGTTAAACACTGATTTTCATTAGCCCGTATTTCAGCAATAGCGTTATCTAATTATAAATATTCAACATAATTTTGTAAAAATAAAAGAAGAAGCACAATTTAAATACGGTATTAATGCGGTATGCATTATTTTAAAATGTTAAATTATATTACTGTGTCTTCTCTAGAAAGTAAATGGCGTGCTCACGAAGAGGCCCTAGTCCAGCAGCGAACTGGATCGGGCTGAGGATGAAAAATTCTTTTCTAGACTTTAACACGACTCGATGTCTATTTACTTAAATGTCCCGTCCCAAGACCTTCCGGAAAAAGGACATTCAGTTTTTTCCTACCCGTTTATCCCCCATGATATACTGACGATGGAAATTTATGTATTTATTTTTATCTAAAATTAATTATTGTGATGAATGTACCTTCAAAATAAGTACAACAAACGTTTGACTTATTGTCAACAACAACAAACAAAATTCCGATAAAATAGTTGAAATGATGAATTCACCACAATAATCTAGTTGGTGAGGTTGATAAAAATGATTTGCAACAGTTCGATTTCAGACTTTTCACAGAGATTGTTGATATGGAAAATTTCCCGGAAATTACCGAAAAGGAGTTGAAAGTTTCAATTAAAGATTCCTATCAATATAAACAGACAATATCGTATACAACAGAGGTGAATCAAATAATTTCAACATTCATTTTGTCAGTAATAAAACTAATACATTAAAGGCGCAAGTAATACCTATAATACCCGAGCCAGACATAGCTCAAAGTGTTTGTACATTTTAGACCTTGAAGTCTACAAAGTTCTACAAAACTTTGTGAAGTTACACAAAGTCCCCGGCCACACTATGTGATCATTCAAATGAAGCTATGTCTGGCTCCGGTATTAGGAACAGACGTCCGTGTGTCATATAGTCGTGTGTATATTTATTATTATGATGCTACAAATAATGACAGGAATCGAACCCGCGGTCTACGGAACTGCGAGTTTGATCCCAGGGTAGGTGGGGTCTCTTGCAAGGTCATATAGGACCTATACATTAAAAAGGCCGCGATGTCCAATGTCATTACCTGTGCTGTAACGTTCCGTTTCGCCGTAGCTGTATTGTCGGTCGGTTTACGCGTTACTGAGTGCCGTGAACTAATAAACTTGGACTTTGCGAGTGCGTGTGTCCACTGCCATCGTCAATCGACACAAATCTAAGTTGCCGACGAGGCTCGTGACTTAATAAAGCTGGACACTAAAATTTCCGGTACATGCCCGAAAAATGTATCGACACAATGGGACAGCATATTTGTTTTGTGAATAGTATATTATGTGATTTAAAAGAAGGTAGAATTTGCGAGCCTAAATGTACACGACCATCGACAATCGGCCCAAATCTAAGTTACCGATACAGTTTAAGACAAGGCTCACAATTTAATAAACTTGGACACAAAATTTTCTGGTACATGCCTGAAAAGTGTATCGACACAATGGGACAGTATATTTGTCAGGATTTGTTTTGTCAATAGTATATTAGGTGATTTAAAAGAAGATAGAATTTGCACGTATACGTGTACAAAATCATCGACAATTGACGCAAATCTAAATTACGGATAAGGCACATGACAAAGTTTCTTGCAAAGCTCACAAATTAATAAACTTGGACACTAAATTTTCCGGTACATGCCTGAAAAGCGTACAGACACAATGGGACGACAAATATTCGGCGGCAATGCTGTCACGTCAAGTGATGGTATTGTTGTCGCGTTTCGTTCGGTTTGTGAGACTTCCCGGTAGCCTAATCGCGTCATTAAAGACCGGCAACGCATCTGCTAGCCTTCTAGTGGTGTAGTCATTTATGTGAAACCATCTGCTAGATTGCCACTTGTAACTTTGAAAAATATCGCGTGTTCATATTGTGTGCGACCTGAATAAAATATATGTAGTTGTAAACGCACGTTAAACGCTTGTCAACCTGCTTTAAGGCTTGCAGACTCTTTGTCTGACTTTAAAAAATGCGTTCCAATGCTCTCTTTGCACGCCTCATAACGTGAAGCATTTGGGACTAGCTGTTTTCTCACTTAATTTTAATTGTGGCTTCGGATGTTGCGTGTGGCAGGAATTTCTTTGAAATAACGTAAATTTGGGTTTTGGATCGTCAATACCAAGGTGGCAATATAGCAATTATGTCAGTACTTGAAATTCCGATGACATCAATTTAGCTGTTATTTTAGTCGAAACAATCATTGGTCATTAACAACTGATTCAATCGAAAAACCTAAGTTTCACTGAAATCGGTCAAGCCTTTTAAGAGTTTAGGAAACTGAAGTGACATACAGATGAATATGTAACCAAAAATACAATCTTACTATAGATTCACTTTCTAATAGAGAACTTATAACAGTCCCGACAAGCAAAGTTAGGTTACAGCTAGCTACTAAGCGGCTGAACCGATTTTCATGATATTTTATGTATTTGATCAAGTTCATTCGAGAATGGTTTAAACTCTCAATTATTCGTCGGAACGTGGGGATCGCTTAGGATTTAAGAAGGAAATTTTCATTATAAGGTTCTCTCTCAAACCTTTAAAGGTTTTTATCTAAATAATCATGCAACCATGTGAAGCTAAACTACTTTGCTTTAATCCGCGAATGAATACGAGGGAAAATCGGTGTGATGCTGCAACCCGAAAGCTACACCACTATATAATGCTCTATACATGAGGCCAGACTCTACATCTTTCCATCAATTTGTGTCTGTCTTGAGATCTTTCACCTGGGTGCCAGAGGGCCTAGCACGAACTCAACTAGTACTCTTCGTGCTTAGGTCTTTGATCTCTCATGTACCTAATCTGATGGTCTTCTTTTCACATAAACATTCCACAACAGTTGAGATTCCTACATCTTATTAGTCATAGAGTTTCTATTTAAATAGGTAGTGAGGTTCATCCGCAATTATAGCATTGGATAAAGCAATTTTATCAAAAAAAAAAACTAATTTCAAATTGTCAGAACTGGACCAAATCGAAACGGGACCACACGGAAAGCACCAGCTTTAAAATAACAAAAAAAAAAAACATCCAAATTGGTTCACCTAGTACCGAAAGTTCTGAAGTAAATAAATAAATAAATATATACAGGACTACATGACACACGGACGTCTGTTCCTAAGGTAGACAACTTAATGCGTGTGTTATAGGTAACAGACGTCTGCTATACACATTTTTTTGTAGAAATAAATACATACACATAGATAATACATCCAGACTCGAGGTGAGAATCAAACCCCGGAGAGGAAGGCAGGGACGCTGCCCACTTACGAGCCAGCTTACGCGGTAACAAACATAAAAAAAAAACAGCCAAATTGCCAATATTTTTGGTGACCCTTTATTATTAGCATATATTTTATGTTGTCTTCTACTGGCTCCAGTTATTACCGTTTTCCCCTTCTGAATGTCGAACCAATCTTATCATTCCCCAGGAATGCTGGTGACGTTACGTATATTAAAGATGGCCAGTTGTTCGAAATTCGCCTATAAATTTTTAGATTTGTGTACGCTAAGCTTATTTGAATTAAATGTCATAATTAACAATGTACATTATTAGTCATTACGTTACGACAATGTAAAAATCAACAACGTAGCTTGTTATTTAGAAATGGTTGTCCTGACTACGCTTTAAATATTATATTCTGTCCCAATATGTATAAAGAATGGTGCCCCCAGTTATGAGTGAGGGCTAGCGACTGATTTATTTTCGTAAAAGCTCTCTGAAATTATGCCTCTTCCGAATCGTTTGGTCCACAGTAAATCATTATTGTTTTATGCGTTTCATACATTCACTGCAGTAGTTGAACTGATAATTCATAGCTGGCTATGTTGCGTTACATTGTTCTCAAAATTGATCCATTTTTAACCGAATATTATACATATGAAGGGAATTGACAAAGTATAAAATATGCGACGTGCAATGCTCTGGGTTATGAAAATATTTATTTCAGGCTTTACTTTTTGTCATCATGATCTAATGACGATAGTTCCTCAACCCATGTCCACTGCTGAACATAAGTTACGTCACTTCTTCCCTTCTTCGACTTAATGCATTTAGCTTCTGTCAGCGATCTTCGCAAGTTGTCACTCCACGTAGCTGTTGTTATTTAGTAAAATTGCTTAACTGAGCTAATCCTGTACTGAATGCAGTTGTACACGGTCATTAATATAGATTAATAGGAGCGAGGAAGTGATAACTTAATCAGTAGCCGGAATTTGAATCGATCGCTAAGTTAAGCAGTTTTACCCCGGCTGGGTGATAGATGTGTGACTTCTAACAAAATTACCTCAAAGGGTTTTCAAAATTACCTCGTCCGTGTTTCGGAGGTCATGTAATACAGTGGGTTTCGATTAATGTCGCTCAGTGATGTTACTCATGAGACTGTAGAGATTGTGGGTGGAGGTTCCGGAAATGATGCCAGACATCGGACGTCTTAATTCGCCCCACAACCATATCCTCTGCAATTTTCACGGACCCTAGTTCTAGAGTGGGATAGCACTAGGAAGAAGAAGATCAATATAGAATTATAATCAAAGGTTGTAAATGGAGGTAGCGCCACGTTTTTAGCCGAATTGGGCCGGCGCGTCCGGATACCAGTACCTCTTTCCTGGACTGCCTTATATCCAATACTTAATCTCCTACACTAGAGATAGTGGAGGTCCGGGGACAATGTCAGAATCAGTCAGTCGTCTTAACTGATGGATTTATAGCCCTAACTCTCCGAAACACCATGGCGACGTCGCCAGTTACATATACAAACAATTCATATTAAAATATAGGACAGCTGGTTACCTGTCACTTACCACTTGGCGACGATTTGGTGACGTTGACAAATTAGAAGCGTAGCCACGATAACTACTGGTTACTTGATTGACAACCGCAAATATTAATGGCCACGTAGCCAGCGACGTCGCCATGGTGTCTCGGTTACGTTCAAGGTCCCAAGGCCAGTTGTCCTCTATTCCCGATACGACCGAGTGACCTTAAGGGCAATGTAACTTGTCCTTGACGTTAACTAATTAAGGATCAGTTATTTAAAGTCTTAAATATACAATCCAGAGACTTCGAGTTAGTAACTGGAAGAAGAATACACAATGACACTTAAACGAAATCGTTACAGTCATTTAGAGTTTCCGTGGCATTCTGTAGAATTATTGATTAAACGAACTTATCTTAAGTGAAATTCTATCATAATTATACTTCGTGCTTCGTGCTCAATTTACGTCCTAATTAGACTACATAGTTACATACATATATGTTACTAATCTCTTCGGACTAAGCACGAAGTATAATTATGATAGAACTTCACTTAAGGTAAGTTCGTTAAATCAATAATTATACGAGATGCTTTGTCCGAAGAGATTAGTAACATATATTCGCGAGACTACCTATGTTACATACATATATGTTACTAATCTAGAGGACTAAGCACGAAGTATAATAATATAAACAATGATATTTATCATTCCAAGCCATCAAAAGTACTTAAGTGAATTTACCATTTTACTAAACACCATGATTATACGGTCGCGGCAAATTTAACACTCAAATTGTATACTTATTTAAATGTTTATATGATTTACCCGGCCCGTTGGTGCTGTCGGCAGTGACCCCTTGTGCCTCCCAGTGCCTTCCGCTCCGGGGGTCATGGGTTCGATTCCCACCTCGAGTCTGGGTGTATTATCTATATGTATTTCCAAAAAAATATATTTGTGTATAACAGGCGGCTGTTACCTATAACACAAGCATTAAGTAATTTTAAAAATACTAAATATGTGATAGTATACAATGATTATGTTATCAATGATTGAAAAAACATAGTTTCACTTAAAATATAGATCGGCTTTCAATTTTTATGCGTGGTTAGTAACTTATTTGATAGTATGACGGAGATTGTTGGGTATTGGTGCCTTGACTGGGTTATATTGACGGGGCAATAAACCACCGACCTTTTCTCATCTTCATAGACTGTATTTACAAGCACAATTTTACAATAGGAATCAAGTAGCGTCGTAAAAAACCTGCCTTCCTACAATTAGGTACAACCTTAAGTACTAAAGAAAAGCCGACACTAGTGTATGCCATAAACCAGTAAATGATCCGTGTTTACGTGAGCGAGATAGCAATAGTGCTATCTCGCTCACGTAAACACGTGTTCACGTAAACACGTAAACACGTGAAGATAGCTTCATCTCACTCCAGCAGGTGTTAGCTATCTCGCTCACTGTGTACACTAGTGTCAGTATCATAAAGTAAAAGTCAAAAATGTTCTATTCATATAGACTTTACAGTACTTGTGAACGTCATGTGTATTATAATTATTTTTTAAATCATTATTATAACATTTGGTAGTAAATTTTACGTACATATACACACCTACATAATGTGTTTGGTAGCTTTTGCTAGACTGGTTAATTTTTATATATCTTTTATCTGAGTCAGGTGAAAAACAAGCAAGCGACCTACTCATGATCGTCATTTTTTTAAATTTTGGTGATAATTTTACGAATTAAAAGCTAAGTTTACAAGGGTTCCGACGCGCCCTGCACTGAGAAGAGCCCACAAGGTAAAAGAGTTGTAGGGAGACCTCTGACCCGATGGGAAGATGATATAAAGAGAACTGCTAGAGCACGCTGGACTAAAATAGCACTGGGCAGAAACATATGGACATATTTGGAGGGGGCCTTAAAATATTTTGCATGAAATAAAAGGCTTTTTTATTTTATTTTTTTAAATTCGAAATTTAAAAACCCTCGATACTCCACTCGGCTGTGTTCGTTGTATTCAGTAAATTTGTCATCGACGCCATTAACCCCCCTCCCCCCTCTTCAAATACCCATTTTTTAATACAAATCAAACCTTTTCATTTGATATCCCACTCGTATATATTCGCTGTCTATTGTTTATTTGAGTTCCCTACTTTCACGCGCCAGAACTTTTAAACGGCTCAACCGATTTTCATCAAACGTCTAAGGACACTCGTACATAAGTCAAATTTAATTAAAAAAAAACTAATTTAAAATCGCTTCATATTTTCGGGAGCTATGATTCCACAGAGAGACAGACACCAACATGCACGCACGCACACGCGCACACGCGCGCACGCACGCACACACACACACAGATAGACACGTCAAACTTATAACACCCCTCTTTTTGTGTTGAGGGTTAATAGGACTCTGGTCATATCGTAAAGTAAGGTACGACCGCGGTATGACCCGAGTCTTAAATATTAATAGCGAAAATAATCGCGAAAGTTTAAAACGTGTTACTTGCATTTAATTTTCAATTTAATATTAATAAATTAATATTACTATTCAAAGTGAATTTTCCAATACAAAATGCGTTTAAAATATTTATTAATACTTCCATACGTTATATGATAATAAAATAAGCAACAAAAATAATACCAGAACTCGTTAGCGTCACAACACAAACGAGCCGTTTTAAATTTACATAGAGAAATGATAATAATATAGCTGGTATTATATTAACGGACCGCAGTGAACTAGTATGGAAGCCGTTCGTAAAACATGCCTAGGTAAAAAAATAGATTCAATTTTGGCGTGATGATACATAGCCTATAGCCTTCCTCGTTAAACGGGCTATCTAACACTGAAAGATTTTTTCAAAACGGTCAACTCTACTACCTTGTATTACGTCTTTCTCACATGAGATCGGCGTGAAGTAGCGGCAATGCTGTCATGTCAAGTGATGGTATTGTTGTCGTGTTTCGTTCGGGTTGTGAGACTTCCCGGTGGCCTGAACTCGTTTTAAAGGCCGGCAACGCATCTGCTAGCCTTCTGGTTGTGCATATATCGGTAGTTGCCTGCTCGGTTGACCCTTGTAACACTAAAGAAATATATATTTTTAGTATGTAGTCGGGCATAACATGAAATAACATTTTTATTTATAGCTTCATTATGGAACTCCTACAACAATATAACCTGACACACCGCACCGGTGGTGAGTTATGACGCCAAAATTGGGGAGGCGAGGGGGTGGTTAAAAACAATTTCCTTACAACGTAATAAAGGTTCGCAAGGCGTATTTTTCTTACGAATGTATTGATTTAGCTATTCCTGTATTTGATAATTTTTTGCCCAAACATTTTATGCGTAACCTTTGAATAATTAGTTCATTTTGTGAAAATTCAGTGGCACTTGCGGATTGCCGACAGTACTGAAAACTTGACCATACAGACGAACGTAGCCTGAGGCGACGGTACGGTAACAGTGTCGCCAGTTCAAAGGTTTTTCCTATCTCAAAAATGCCCTACATGTATTAAGTTTTCACTCAGATATATGTAAATTAACGAAATCACAAGTAGCAATACAGCCGCCTTAATCAATACTTGCACATCACTAAAATTTGTCTAGATTACAAAGTTTATCTCTTCCTCTATGTACGTATTTTGTTTGGATTAATTACCATAATGGCAAAACGAAGTCACAACTAGCAATAAAGCGCCTCAAACATTACTTGCACATCACTAAAATTCAAAGACGAATTTCATTAATAAGTTAATTAATCTTTTTGATTGGAAGTCAAATATACTAAATATATTATATAAATAATTAATTACCTCATCATAATTTTCTTCTTCTTATCGTTTCCACGACGTACTAAACGCTACCAATTATTTGTTGAAACGGTTCAAAGTAGTACTCGTAACATTATAACATTTCTTTTTTTTTCATTTTCAAAATCTACAGACTCAATTGTAAATTCCATTTACGAAAAACCGACTCTAATGAAGTGCCCCCTGATTTAGTTTTAACTTTCCTGGCAGATTATAATAAAGTTTATATTGGAAGGGTATCCCGTAAGCTTAACACTAGCCAATGTACGTTAAACTTTCTGGTTTACATCAGATGTACTGTTCTTTACATCTCAAGAAATAAACTAAAGGAGTTTTAGTTTATTATCAAAATAATAATAGTTGTGTTTTCACTATTATTTGTGAAGACGGTTTCGCTAGTTTCGCTTTTAGACGATGTCACCCACATATAAAATAATTTGTGAAAGATATTTGCATCTTGAGAATAAGAGCAGTTAAAATTACATTACTATCACCAAGATTAAATCACCCACCACTCGAAAATATAAGTTATTATGATATTTTTTCTCAAAATTTAAAAATCACGTTATGTTACTAAAATTAATACCTTTGCAGGTGGGGAAATTAATTCAGCAAGCCGCCGGTGCCAATAATTTGAAGCGCGTGACTCTTGAGTTGGGAGGGAAAAGCCCGCTTGTCATTATGAATGATGCAGACTGTGAGTTTTGTCCACTTATATTAATATTATATACGACATATGACCAGTCAAAGGCTAGAGGAGGTCGTAGCTTAATCAGTGGTCGATATCTGATTCGATCGCTAAGACAAATTCTAGCACTGGTTTTCAATTATCACCTCCTCCGTGTTTCGGAAGGCACATATACATACACTCAATAGAGGGTCACGATTAATGTTACTGAGTGATACTAGTTAACAATTGCACGCCATTGTATGGCAGATTGTGTATGATGTATCCATAATCTTTGCAAATAAATGATTTGATTTGATAACACTGCGTCTGACATCGTCACTTGTTAGTGTTTAAAAAAACGAACTTTACACTCCCAGAGGGCCAAGCACGAGCATTCTCGATAAGTTTACTTACTTTTACGTTCGAAACCGAACGTCAAATGAAACATTGACGCTAACGTCTTACACAACTTAGTTGCAAAATATTGCTAGCATGAATTAAGTCAGAACGCTCACGTATCGCATCCGCGACGTTGCGGCCATATTAGTCGTGTAAAACGAAAGCACAAACCTTCGTTTGCAGTTTCGTTTCGAACGTATAAGTAAGTAAAACTATCGAGAATATTCGTGCTAGTCCCTCTAGAATACCAGAACTGAAAACAAACAAAAAAAATAAAAAGCGTGTAACTCGGGTCATCGTCACCAAACGTTTGACTTTGACGTCATTGTTACCAACACCTCTAAAGTCTAAACCACCTCTAAAGGTTCGTTTTCACTTCTGTTGGGACTCCCAGAGTGCCAGTGTTCATTTTTTAACATACACATGTGTATACACAGCACATATATAAACACATTATATATGTATATAGCTCATGGGAATCGTTCGGTGGCGATGACACGAATTCAGCGGTTTTTCCCCATCTCAAAAAATTCCAAACGTGCCTAAAGAACTTATTACTAAAAAAATACATACCAAAGGTGGTTTCCCCTCTTTCCAAGCCAAATACGCGTGCTGCTTATGCATATGCATCAGCCATTTCCTTCCTTCCACTTCCATCTTGCACACACCGCACGTCACAGCGGTGTCCTCCTCGTCACTCAAATCGTTTGTATCCACAGAATGTGATCCATCCTCAAAAACCCCACTGTCGTTATGTGAAATATTGCTCATAGAAACATTAGAGTTATCCTATAAATATAAGCTCCGATGAGTAAATAAGAAAAATTAAGAAATTTTTTTTGGTATATTTATCTAATATTTAACGTTTTTTTTTTTGTTTTTATATAACCAAAAATAGTGCCAAAAAAGAGTAAGACATAGGGCCTGTCGCATTTCAAGTTGCTATCGTGTGAATGTTTTTTTTTAATAAACTCTGCATACATTTGATCCTTATCTTTTTTTTTCTTCCCGATCTTAACATACGTACATTGTATGTAATAATGTACGTATGTTTATAGCGGACGAACGCCCATAATTATTTATCGTACGCTTTTACAAAACTTCGTGCTTATTTGTTGAAGACGCAAAAGCTTAGAAAACAACGAACCTCTCATTCGTATTCATAATATTAGTTAGGATTATGGAGAATACAATAAGGAGTAACATCTCATATGGGAGAAAAGTTGAAAAAGTGTCCAAAAATATTGCTTAGATATTAGTTTAAAAAACGTCCAGAATGGCGCTGGTGTAGAAAAACTGTATGGTATGAGTGTAGCAAAAGTAGATTAATTGACCAATTACCTTCCATGGCAGCGCAACATGATATGAAGGTAGCAATGACTTTACCTTTAAAATTTACCTTTACCATGATGCTGATGTGGCGCCTCCTTATTTACGTAATTCGGCGGACATTTTTAATCTACAGAGATGTTACTCCTTTAAGTAGTCTCCATGGTTAGGATAAAACATTTACAAATCCTATTATAATCTCACCGTCAATCCATCGCAGGTTTCTATGTGTTTCAGATATGACTTTACATATTTACGTTTGCACCCACACTTGCCGCATTTCAATCCGTCAATCTCTTTGGACACCTGGTACAGATGATCGTACACCTGCTTACTGTCATTTACGTCCTGGAAGGCAATTATAATAAACAATACAGTGGAATTTTTATATACACGACTAAATAGACGATACATATCATTTGTGCGAAAGTGTGTGTGCGCATATTTCTGACTTCAACGTAGTTGATGAGCTTTAGATAACATAAAGGGTTTTACAAAAGGAAACATTATTTTTATTTTAGCACTAATTGAAACCGCTTCATGGTTCCTATCATTTCAACACCAACCACGATTACTTAACATTGTCAACATAATAAACGATGTGGGACAAAGTTTCTTGTTTTTTCTTTGTAACTGTCCCATATTCATACTGCCGTCGTCGTCGTCCCCTATAACACGGTGCTCTTATAACGCATTAATATTATTCTATAACATGCCACGTGAAAAGTCTTTTCTAGACTTCAAGTGCGGATGACTGTTGAGAGAAAGAAAATAAATAATATGTAATATTAT